>JAWPHD010003957.1:0-201213 GCA_037043455.1 Cyrtodaria siliqua
GTAATACAAACTATATAAAATTATGTAAATCAATAAATGCCCATCAACAGGTATATATAAACAAGTAAATATATATAAGAACATATTATAATGATTTATATAGTCTGATTTCTTTCTGGAAATCTAAAACAAGACATTGTAGTTACCTATACATATATATGTTTGACATATAGGATTAAATGTCCTGCAAATTCCAACAAGACAAGTTTTGACCGTTAACGCTGCAAAGCATTGTATACATTCTGGTAATTGCTCGCCTATGTAATACATATGAATGAGTATAACGTTTATGCCCTATCCTGCACTGGGCTAGAACAACTTCTTCTCCGAGTAAGGTTTAATTGAATGGAGTTTATTGTTCACTAACAAATTCCAGGCGGCTTGCCAGGAGTTACGAATATATGTGTTAATACAACTTTTAAAATCAGTATAAGGTAATTTGGCATTAGATATAATGTAAACCTAATGCTGCCTTCGTATCACTATCAGCTCTATCTTTACCACGTTTTCCTACATGGCTTGAAATCCAGCAAAAGATAATAACATTATCAACTATAAGAGAATTGTACTTTTCTAAATGTTGAAGCACAACTGGATTATCATATTTTCACATTACCAAGGCTTGAAGAGATGAAAGGAAATCAGAAAATATTACAAATTGGTCATCGTCAGAGGTCTTCAATATAGTTTAAGGCAAGTTCAATTGCCTTAAGTTCAGCTAAAAAATAGAGGTCTTGTCAATCAGGCGAGCTTTTTGTGATGTGGTTGGGAACAACAGCTGCTGCAGCTACCGTAACTCCATCTTTAGAACAATATGTGCATATATGTGCATATTACTGGTATTTCGATTTAATTTCATTAAATTTGCTTTGAAAGATAGTAGGATCTGTACTGGATTTGTTACTATTACAAAGCTCAAAAATAATTGTTGATGTTTGCAAAGTCCACGGTGTAATTTGTGGGTACTTTGTACTTGGCGATCAAATTTAGATTTCAATGTCTCTTAATTTCGGTTTAATACGAAGACCAAATGGTCGAATGGGCTTCGGTTTCGATCCAAAAGAGGTTTCATAACTAGGACTAAAAACGGTATCGACTGTTGGGTTTGAAGGGATAGATTGTAATGTAATGGCATATTGAAGGGCTAATTTGTCCCGTCTATGAGACAGTGATTGTTCATTAGCTTCAAAATATAGACTTTCGGCTGATGATGTGCGAAAGGCATGATTTAAAAAAAAAAATAGAAATAATTAATAATAATAAAACTAATAATAATAACAATAATAATAATAATAATAATAATAATAATAATAATATAATAATAATAATATTAATAACAATAATAACAATAATAACAATAGTAATAAAAATAATAATAATAATAATAATAATAATAATAACAACACAATAATAATAGTAATAATAATAATAAAAAATAATAATAATAACAATAATAATAATAATAATAACTAATTTGCTTTATATTCAGAGTATAACATATTTTACAGTATACAAAAATCTAACATGTGATCCTCTAGGCATAAGTTTTATAGTAATAATAATAAATATATGCGTATAAATACTTGCTAGTGTATACAGCCCCTTAACTATTAAATACAACTGTGGAAAACAATGTGAAAATACGAAAACAATTACCATGGTTTGTATTCGGAAATCACAATAAATTCCATTTTGCTTCAAAAACGTGTATTTAAGACGTTCGCATGCGTTCCTCTCGCTGAATTCGGATGAAATAACAAATGCCAATACCGCGGAACACATCACATGTCACAATACGCGGATGATTCCAATACGTTTCCTGTATGTTCGTCGATTGGATAACTTAGCAAATAACTCGTTAAAACAAATTCCGCTAACGCATGTTAACTCTAAAAGAAATTTTGGATGCACTCTGGATAAACCTAACACTTCATTACGTCGCACAATTATCTTCAAAATAGTATGGTATAAACCGTGAAATATTATCTTCCGTAATATAAGTATAAATGACGTATAATCTACTGATGTAAGAGATGGAGAAGCTCCTGCGTCGCATAATAGTTAAAAGGGATAGGTTTTGTTGAATTACCAATAAGTGATATAGCACATTTTGCCATCAATGGTTCGTAAGTCTCCATTACAGAATCAGGCTGGGATTTTGCGACCTCAAAACGTGCATTGTTTCCAATACAGGACAGAGGTTTAGACTTTAAAGTGGTAAAACCAGTAGCTGTTATACCCTCTTTTTGTTGTTGCTTCCTTTTCAAAAAATAAGAACGAAATTGTAGGTCTGAAATACGTTGCATATTTTCGCTATGACCGTAATGCATGTCATCTGTTCTTACAACTGTTTCGTCTATAATTTAACATGACTAACTCGCGAATATAATCATTCACCAATAGTATGTAAATTTATAGGGAAGATACATCCAATTATAAATTATACCTTATCGGAAGCGGAGAATACAATGGGACATATGCTTTTTTCGGTACTGGATCATTCATGTTTGTCACCAAGAAAGGAAAAATCAGAAGTACTGTTAAATAACTAATTTATTGGTTTAATAACTAATTTATTGGGCAGCTCTTATTCTCCATCAATTATTTCATTTATTTAACAGCATTTGAAAAAAATAATTTAATACCCTTTCTGCCCGTTCTCACTTTTAGAAGTTTTTGAACTAAGGCAGGCTCTCGTCTTTGGATGTGAACAGCTCTGTAATATGTCGTAGAGTTGTATGTATTTTGTGAGAAATTAATAATTCCCAGGTTCAGCGTCACTGGCAATAGATGCAGCTCATGTGAATTCATTGCATTACGTGTATTTATGTGTGGCAATGCTATACTTGGAGCCTATGATAATTTATTTGGGTGTATCTACCCTTAATTCGCGAACACCCAAATAATATTTAGATGCGCCAATAAGCAATGCATACATATTTTAGCCTTTGTTTAGATAGAAACATCGAACAGGAAATGTAGCGTTCAATGACGACAGTCAACCACAAATACACGCAGAAACAAACAACAACTACAAAGATGAATAAAAGGCAAGATTTGACAACGTCAATGACTGACAAATGACTTGCTATAGGGCTACCGACTTGGAACGGTTAATGGCAAAGAAAGGCCGCTGGTTGTGTAAACCAGGTTCTAAGGTGCACAAACCTCAGGATTACACTATTGTCACCCTAATAAGCGGAAAGTGTAAATACAGATATCCCCGCCAGGTTGGTTTCGATTACAAGGCGAGACTGGGCGGGAACTAACGTGATGACCACGAAATGAACTATGGTAAAAATGAGGTTATTCTTTCAATGTTGGGTACGTTACTGAATTCTGAATATGAATTACTCATAAAGGTATACACACGCTTAATGACGTTTGAATACGATCGATAACTGATCTAAGTATAGTGTTTGAAAATAAACAGAGATTATTTAACTGCTGGGATCGATTATAGGGAATTCCTTCACGAGATGGTAGACGCGTGGTTCTGGTAGACGTTTGGCTCTGTTCAAGAACGACCATATGCGAGTGAGTGAAAAATAAAACCCATCGAGTGAAGGATTTCCCTATAATCGAACGCACCAGTTAAATACTCTATTTATTACATTTTTTTAAATCAGTTTATGCATTTTTTTAATCGAAATTAATCGTGTTATCAAATGTTGTCGGCGGAAGACGCTGACGTCAGCAACACTGTATTGACGTCATAACTCAACGTCGCAGTTAGTTATTTTGTGTTCGGAGATAGTTATTAATATTTAGTGATTATGAATATTCAGAAATCACAATCATACACCGATAAAAATGTAAAAAAAGTAGATATGCAAGTCGAACAGATCGTCAACCACAAACACGTATAGAAATAAACAATAATAACAAAGATGAATAAAAGGCAAGTTATGACCTCACAAACATAAAATGGTTGACAATAGGGTTTGCGCCTTGGAACGGTCAGTTGCAAAAAAATGCCTCTAGGATAATCCTAGTTACTTTTTAAATCACGCAACAAACATTATGAGAACATCTTTACCTTAAATATCTCTCGGCAATCTGCATTATGTTAGCACATGTTTCGAATCGTCGACAAACATCCGAGCATGTTACTGGCGTCATTTTGGTCGAGTGCTTTTAAAACGTTGAAGAATGTTATAACAAACATAATGACTTTTCTGTGTAAGGCAATCCTTCTAAATTTACTCTTTTTATAATAAATGAGACTATTTGATTACTTTAAAATCGTTCCTATAAAATGCGGTGTTGTATACGACCACGATGTATTGTATACGACGGACACGCTGTGTTGTATACGACGGGAACGCTGTGTTGTATACGATGGACATGCGGTGTTGTAATGACGGACTCGCTGTGCTGTATACGACGGACCAGCTGTGTTGTATACGACGGACAAGCTGTGTTGTATACGACGGGCAGGCTGTATTGTAATGACGAACACGCTGTGTTGTATACGACGGGCACACTGTATTGTAATGACGGACCTGCTGTGTTGTATACGACGGACAAGCTGTATTGTATACGACGGGCACGCTGTATTGTAATGACGGACCAGCTGTGTTGTATACGACGGACAAGCTGTATTGTATACGACGGGCACGCTGTATTGTAATGACGGACATGCTGTATTGTATACGACGGACACGCTGTGTTGTATATGACGGACCAGCTGTGTTGTATACGACGGAAACGCTGTGTTGTATACGATTGGCACTCTGTATTGTAATGACGGACACGCTGTGTTGTATACGACGGACCAGCTGTGTTGTATACGACGGACACGCTGTGTTGTATACGACGGACCAGCTGTGTTGTATACGACGGACCAGCTGTGTTGTATACGACGGGCACGCTGTATTGTAATGACGGACACGCTGTGTTGTATACGACGGGCACGCTGTATTGTATACGACCGACAAGCTGTGCTGTATACGACGGGCACGCTGTATTGTATATGACGGGCACGCTGTGTTGTATACGATTAGCACGCTGTATTATATACGAAGGGCACGCTGTGTCGTATACGACGGGCACGCTGTGTCGTATACGACGGACAAGCTGTTGAGTATACGACGGGCATGCTGTGTTGTATACGACGGATACGTTTGTTGTATACGACGGGCAAGCTGTGTTGTTTACGACGGACAAGTGTGTTGTATACGACGGATAAGCTGTGTTGTAAACGACGGATAAGCTATGTTGTATAAGAGGGCATGCTGTTTTGTATACGACGGGCACGCTGTTTTGTATACGACGGGCACGCTGTGTCGTATACGACGGACACGCTGCGTTGTATACGACAGACAAGCTGTGTTGTATACGACGGACAAGCTGTATTGTATTCGATGGACAAGCTGTGTTGTATATGACGGATACGCTCGTGCTTTCCGATGTCGTGATTTTAGGATGGTTTAGGTGTTACCGCACTTTATATGAACCATAAGGTTAGCAGATTGTAAGTACATACAAGTTTGAACATATACGCAAACATGATTTAAGTCTTACTTTTAATTCTTACTTGTAAATTTAAAAAAAAACACGTTAAGTTCAATTGTATAACGTGATTACCCTTCTCTATATAAATCCCAGAATAATTTAGTTTGTTTATTAAAATCAAGGTTGACTCTGTATCTGTTATCCTTCCATGTACCTTAAAGTATCACTTGGAAAAATCTTCGACTCGCGGATTAATTATGGAGTCTGTAACACCTTTCTGAAGATAAAGTTTGACGTAACAAACATAACCCAGGTAAACATTCCTTTTACAAATACAAATATAATGCTATTTTATTGTCCAGTGTCATACTGCTTCGTTATACCGCCACACACGCCAACAGTTTTCATGGCAGCAGTAATATATTAGTGTGTGGCATTAATATAAATGGGTTTTGCGATGCCTTATTGATTTTTAGTGAATGGCTTTATAGCAAATAACGACATTATATTTCCGTATCCAACTATTAATGACGTAAGGAATCCCTCCGAGTAGTTATAGCATAATTTTCTAAATAGCTTCTGTTGCTTTAATTATTTATTGCAACGCAAATCACAAATGATTCATTTCAAAATGGCTTATTCTCAACAATGAACAACTGATTGAAGGCGCCTTCTCGAGAAACGATAAACCAAACAAAAGCAACTGTGTTTTCTTTTCTCTAAGACCTTTTACGCGAAATAAGATATGTAATAAAATAAAATGTCAAAAACAGACGAACAGAAATAATCAAAATAATCGAAATTTCTAAAACAAAATGAAATCATTATATGAGAAATTGTGAAATATATGTGTTAAAGAACGTATTGCATATTTATCTCATTTTACCGTACACCCAAGTAAAAATCATAAAAACGATACCGTTTGAAATACATGCATCAGCTTCCCCGCCCCCTCGCCCTCATCCCCCACATCCCACCCCGCTCGCCATACACACACACACATTCTGTTTCGTGTTGTGTGTTTATGCTTGTCTTATGCGACTCCCTTAATCTGAAATTTTAAATCAAGCCCTGCTATTGAAAAGACATTATAAAAGCATACTTTAAGTTTAGTTTGCAACATTTGGACGTCATCAATTCAAAACAGTAAAACCTAAACGTCTATATATTGCAGAAATGTTTGTTTGGTTTTTGGCAAATATTGCAATACGTCAGAACTGAGTCATTTTCAGTTTACCCGAACTGAACAAATGCAGCTGGCCAGAATTGTGACAGCTGTTCGTGGAAAACATTTGTGCTAATTGGCTTTCTAACTGTGTTGTCAACTGGAGAAGACAACTGTTCCGTCAAATACACCCACATGATGGTAATTGTATATGGTTTTTTAAACAACTCCGTTATACATTCCGACCATTAACAGGAGAAAAGGATACTCTGCTGAGTGCATTTAAGAGAATAATTACATGAGTAGGAGACAGACTGCCTTATTTATTAGTTTTAAGTACAAGTATGATGTACACTGAAACAACGTTAATTATGATGTACAGTGCAGCAAAGGTAATTATTCTGTACAGAGCAGCACGGTGAATTATGATGTATAGTGCATCAACGTTAATTATGATGTAAAGCGCAGCAAAGGTAATTATGCTGTACAGAGCGGCACGGTGAATTATGATGTATAGCCCAGCAACTTTAATTACATTGTACATTGCAACAATGCTAATTCCGATGAACAGTGCAACAACGTTAATTATTCTTTACAGTGCAACAAAGCTATTTGAACTGTACTGAGCAAAAAGGTTAATTATGCTGTTTGGTGCAGCAACGTTAATTATGCTGTACAATGCAAGGTTAATTATGATGTACAGTGCAACAAGGTTAATTACGCTGTACAGTGTAGCAACTTGAAGCATGCTGTACAGTGCAGCAACGTTAATTACGCTGTACAGTGCAACAATGTTAGTTATGATGTACAGTGCAACAACGTTAATTATGCTGTACAGTGTACTGAGGTTAATTATGACGTAAAGTGCAGAAAGGATAATTATGCTGTACAGTGCAACAACGTTAATTATGCTGTATAGTGCAACAATGTTTATTATGCTGTACAATGCAACAACGTAAATTACTTTGTACGATAGAACAAGACTAATTAAGCTGTACAGTGCAACACAGCTGCAACAACTTTAAATATGCTGTACAGTGCAACAACGTTATTTATGTTGTACAGTGGAACAACGTTAATTTATGCTGTACAGTGCTATTGTATTTGCAGCAAGGTTAATTCTGATGTACAGTGGAACAACGTTTATTATGCTGTATTTGAAGCAAGGTTAATTATGATGTACAGTGCAACAACGTTAATTATGCTATACAGTGCAACAACGGTAATTATGCTGTACCGTGCAACAAGGTTAATTATACTAGGTTAATTATGCTGTACAGAGCAACAATGTAAATTATGCTGTACAATGTAAATGGCTAATTATTCTGTACAGTGCAACAACTTTAATTATGCTGTACAGTGCAACAACATTAATTATTTTGTACAGTGCAACAACTTTATCTATGCTGTACAGTGCAACAAGGTTGATTATGCTGTACAGTGCAACAACATTAATTATTTTGTACAGTGCAACAAGGTTAATTACGCTGTACAATGTAACAAGGTTAATTGTGCTGTACAGTGCTTCAAGGTTAATAATGCTGTACAGTGCAACAAGGTTAATTATGCCGTATAGTGCACAAACGTGAATGATGATGTACAGTTCAACAGTGCTAATTATGATGTACAGTGCAACAATGTTAATTATGTTGTACAGTGCAACAATGTTAATTATTTTGTACAATGTAAGAAGGTTAATTATGCTATACAGTGCAACAACGTTAATTATGCTGTACAGTGCAACTAGGTTAATTATGCTGTATAGTGCAACTAGGTTAATTATGCTGTATAGTGCAACAATGTTTATTATGCTGTACAATATAACAAGGTTAATTATGCTGTACAGTGTAACAACGTTAATATGGTGTATAGTGCAACAATGTTAATGATGCTGTACAATGTAAGAAGGTTAATTATATTGTACAGTGTAACAACGTTAATTGTTCTGTACAATGTAAAATGATTAATTATAATGTACAGAGCAACAACGTTAATTATGCGGTAGAGTGCAACAACAAAATTATGCTGTACATTACAACAAGGTTAATTATGCTGTACGGTGCAACAACGTTAATTATGCTGTACATTGCAACACATTTAATTATGTTGATACGTTATACAGTACAACTAGGTTAATTACGCTGTATTGCGCAACAAGGCTATTAATGATGTATAGTGCGACAATGTTAATTATGCTGTACAGTGCAGCAAAGAAGATTATGCTGTACAGAGCAACAAGGTTATGACATACAGTGCAACCACTTTAATTACACTGTAGAATCCAACAAGGTTAATTATGCTGTATAGTGTAACAATGTTAATTATGCTGTATAATGTAACAACGTTAATTATGATGTACAGTGCAACAACTTTATTTACGCTGTACAGTGCAACAAGGTTAATTACGCTGTACAATTTAACAAGGTTAATTGTGATGTACAGTGCAACAATGTTAATTATGCTGTACAATGTAACAACGTTAATTATGCTGTACAGTGCAACAAAGTTAATTATGCTGTACAATGCAGCAAGGTTAATTATGCTGTATAGTGCAACAACATTAATTATGCTGTATATTGCAACAAATTAAATTATGTTGTACAGTGCAACAAGGTTAATTATGCTGTACAATATAAAAAGGTTAAATATGATGTACAATGCAAACACGTTAATTGGGCTGTACAATGCAAAAACGTTAAATACGTTATACAGTACAACAAGGTTAATTACGCTGTACTGCGCAACAAAGCTATTTATGATGTACAGTAAAACAGGGTTAATTATGCTGTACAGTGCAACCAGTTTAGTTATGCTGTAGATTCCAACAAGGTCAATTATGCTGTATAGTGTAACAAGGTTAATTATGATGTACAGTGCAACAAGGTTAATTATGATGTACATTGCAATAAGGTTAATTATGCTGTACAGTACAACAACGTTAATTATGCTGTACAGTGCAACAAGGTTACTTAAGCTGTACAGAGCAGAAAAGTTAAGTATGCTGTATAGTGCACAACGTGAATGATGATGTACAGTTCAACAAGGCTAATTATGATGTACAGTGCAACAATGTTAATTATGTTGTACAATGTAACAACGTTAATTATGCTGTACAGTACAACAAGGTTAATTATACTGTACAGTGCAACAAGGTTACTTAAGCTGTACAGTGCAACAAGGTTAATTATGCTGTATAGTGCACAACGTGAATGATGATGTACAGTTCAACAAGGCTAATTTATGATGTACAGTGCAACAATGTTAATTATTCTTTACAATGTAACGAGGTTAATTATACAGTGCAACAACGTTAATTATGCTGTACAGTGCAACTATGTTAATTATGCTTTACAGTGCAACTACGTTAATTATGCTGTATAGTGCAACAATGTTTATTATGCTGTACAATATAACAAGGTTAATTATGCTGTACAGTGTAACAACGTTAATATGCTATATTGTGCAACAAGGTTAATTATGCTGTACAATGTAAGAAGGTTAATTATATTGTAGTGTAACAACGTTAATTATGCTGTAAAATGTAAAATGGTTTATTATAATGTACAGACCAACAACGTTAATTATGCGGTACAGTTCAACAAAAACATTATGCTGTACAGTACAACAAGGTTAATTATGCTGTACGGTGCAACAACGTTAATTATGCTGTAAATTGCAACAAATTTAATTATGGTGATACGTTATATAGTACAATAAGGTTAATTACGCTGTATTTCGCAACAAGGCTATTTATGATATACAGTGCAACAGTGTTAATTAAGTACAGTGCAGCAAAGAGGATTATGCTGTACAGAGCAACAATGGTTATGGCATACAGTGCAACCACTTTAATTACGCTGTAGAATCCAACAAGGTTAATTATGCTGTACAGTGTAACACTGTTTATTATTCTGTATAACGCAACAACGTTAATTACGCTGTACAGTGCAACAAGGTTAATTACGCTGTACAATGTAACAAGGTTAATTGTGATGTACAGTGCAACTATGTTAATCGTGCTGTACAATGCAACAAGGTTAATTATGCTGTATAGTGCAACAACGCTAATTTTGCTGTACATTTCAACAAATTTAATTATGTTGTACAGTGCAACAAGGTTAATTATGCTGTACAGTGCAACAAGGTTAATTATGCTGTACAATATAAAAAGGTTAAATATGATGTACAATGCAAACACGTTAATTATGCTGTACAGTGCAACAACATTAATTATTTTGTACAGTGCAACAACTTTATCTATGCTGTACAGTGCAACAAGGTTGATTATGCTGTACAGTGCAACAACATTAATTATTTTGTACAGTGCAACAAGGTTAATTACGCTGTACAATGTAACAAGGTTAATTGTGCTGTACAGTGCTTCAAGGTTAATAATATTTTACGCTGTACCGTGCAACACGGTTAATATGATGTAGAGTGCAACAACGTTAATTAGGCTGTACAGTTCAACAACGTTAAATACGATGTACAATACAACAAGGTTATTTATGATGAACAGTGCAACAATGTTAATTATGCTGAACAGTGCAGCAACGTTAATTATGCTGTACAGAGCAACACAGTTAATTGTAATTGCTCACCTTGTAATAAATATGAATGAGTATAACGTGTATGCCATAACCTGCACCGGGCTAGGACAACTTCTTCTCGATGAATGGGCCATTCTCCGAGTAACGGTTTAATTGAATGGAATCGGACAAGGAAATTAGCATTCAATGACGATAGTCAACCACAAAACACAAAATCTAACACGCAGACAAACGAGAGGGCAAAAGTAATAAAAAAGGCAAACGACATCACAAACACAAAAGGGTTGACAATAGGGCTTCCGCCTTGGAACGGTCTGTGGCCAAAAAGATCACTGGGTGTTCAAACCAGGTTCTAGGGTGCACCAAACAAGTCCAGACTCTATTGTGCCCATCGCGTCAGGTATACCTTGACGTGTTCGTTGGCGGAGGGACTATAAACCTTAGAATTACACACACACACACGGGTGCACCAAACCTCCCACTTACCCTCTTGTCATCCCAACTAAACGGGACTGTGTAAATAAAAAAATCCCCGCCATGAAATATTCTCTAACCAACAAGGCAGCGTTAAAAGGCAATATAAGTAAAACACCGATGCTCGTGTATATGTAAATACAAAAAAACAATAGCCTAGAAAGCACAATGAAGGTACTCGATGACTTGGCAGAAGCCAGAGCAACAAGAGAATAAACCATTGAGGGCACGACAAGACAAGACCGTGGACAAACATCGAACGCCACCGTCCTAATGGGCTTTAGGTAGGCGTCATCATAGGGTCCACAGCCTGTCCGGTCATCGTACAATTAAGGAGGAAAGCGTAGTGGCGAACTGTAAAAGGGTCCACCACCAAGCATGCAATACGTTGCAAAATGATAGGGTCATAATCACTTTTGATGAACCTACCTTTAAAATCAGTATAAGGTAGTTTAGCATTAGCTATATGTAACCCTCATGCTGCTTTAGCATCAATATCAGCTCTATCATTACCACGTATTCCTACATGGCTTGGAAGCCAGTAGAAAATAACAAATATAAGAGAATTGTAATTTTGTAAAAGTTGAAGCAAAACTGGGTTATGATGTTTCATGTTACCCAGGGCTTGAAGAGATGAAAGGGAATCAGAAAAGATTACAAAATGATCATCATCAGATTTCCGATTATAGTTTAAGGCAAGTTCATTTACCTTAATTTCAGCTGAAAATATGGAGGCCTTGTCAGGGAGGCGGCTCTTTATGCAGTGTTTGTGAACACCAGCTGCTGCAGCTACCTTATCTCCATTTTTAGAACCATCTGTGTATATATGTTGAAAGTTACTGTATTTCGATTTAATTTCTTTAAATTTGCTTTGAAAGACAGTATGGTCTGCACTGGATTTGTTACTATTACAAAGACCAAAGATAATTGTTGGTGTTTCCAAAGTCCACGGTGGAATTTGTGGTACTTTGTACTTGGCAATCGAAATTTAGGTCGATTTCAGCGACTCTTAATTTTGGTTTAAATACGAAGACTAAATGGTCGAATGGCCTTCGGTTTTCGATCATAAAGAGGATTAAAAACAGTATCGAAAGTTGTTTTTGAAGGGTTAGATTGTAATTTAATGGCATATTGAAAGGCTATTTTGTCCCATCTATGAGACAGTGATGGTTCATTAGCTTCAACATATAGACTTTCGGCTGGTGATGTACGAAAGGCACCTAAAGCGAGTCGTAATCCTTGATTATGTATAGGATTGAGCATCTGCAAGTATGACTTGCGAACGCTTTTGTGTTTGTGTTGTCGTTTGCATTTATTATTGCTTTTGCCTTCTTGTTCGTCTGTTTGAGTGTTTTTTTCTGTGACTGTCCTCCTTGAATGCTACTTTCCCTGTCCGATCTTTTTATATTTCTTTCTTGCGAGTCGATCCATATACTATTAAGCCGTAGTCCAGCTTGGATCTGATAAGAGATCTATAAAGTTGTAAAAGTACTTTACGGTTTGCTCCTCAACTTGCAACAACTTTAAGTAAATTAAGAGCTTTAAGGCATTTGGCCTTACAGAATTTAAAGTGTGGTATATACGTTAATTTACGGTCAAAAATAAGACCAAGGAATTTTGTATCATCCACTACTGATATCGGTGACCCATCCAGTGTATGATGAGGATCTTCATGATGTTTACGTAGTTGATAAAAGTGCATACAATTAGTTTTAGATTTAAAACAATTTTCATCCGACCAGGTCTGAAGTTTATTGAGACATTGTTGAAGTTGTCTCTCAATATTGTTCATGTTTTTTGCACGATAACATATAACAAAGTCGTCAACATATAAAGAGCAATCCACACCAGGATTGATGCATTTAACTATACTGTTATTTTTTATATTAAAAAGGGTGACGGAGAGTATGATGCCCTGTGGCACACGCAACTTCTGTTCAGAGGATTGAACCCATTTGGACACGAAACTGTCTATCATCTAAGAAATTCTCTAGAAAAATTGGTAATCTGCCTCTAAGACCAAGGTCATAAAGATCATTCATGATACCGTACTTCCATGCAGTATCATTAGTTTTCTCCAAGTCAAAACATACAGCGACTAGATGTTCTTTCTTTACGAAAGATTCCCTAATAAATGATTCAAATCGATTGAGATTGTCTGCTATGTCTCGTTTGCGCCGGAATCCACTTTGATACTTTGTTATCAGTTTTTTGGACTCCAGGTACCAAATGAGTCTCTCATTAATCATTCGTTCCATGGCGATAATTTATTTGGTCCATATGGTCCTTTTCAGTTTTGGGGACTGGAATAACGATAGCTTCCCGCCAAGAATCGGGGAAGTTTCCTGTCACCCAAACCTTATTAAATATATCAAGAAGAGTAGAGAGACAGGTTTCAGGTAAATGTTTTAATAATTGATAATGGATATATATCATCAGGACCAGCTAATGTATCATGAGCCTTTTTAGGGAATTCTCCAAGTTCTTTGAGAATAAGCAATTTATTGTATTTTTCCATTTTTTTCTACGTGAAATTCCTCTTCTTCTGTTCTTTCAGTTTCTTATTTTTTTAGAAAATTTGGTTAAACATTTTCAGAAGAAGAGTTTCTGCCGAGTGTTTGTAATATCTTTGACAGATGTAATATCTCCATTATCCGTTTTAAGATGATTTGCACAACTAGAATTACCTTTACCGTTTATTTTCCGGACCATGTCCCACGTCTTTGTAAGAGATGAGCGACAGTTCAGCCTTGAGACATAAGATATCCAAGATTTCCTCTTGCTATCCTTAATAGTACAACGGGCTTTCGCACGAAAAAAACTCTTAAAGTATCTAAATTATTTTGAGTTGGCCGCAAGTTATAAGTATTCAATGCAGCTTTACGATCTCTGACTGCCTTTTTACTGTTATCATCGTATCATAGTTTATGTGTTTTGGATTTGCCGAGGTTTTTAAAGTAGTTTGATCAGCTATATCATGAAGGGTTTTGGTCAAAAGAGTAGTTGCGTCTTCGACATCCTCGAAAACGGAAGGTTTTAATTGTTCCTCACAAAGAGATTGAAACGTATCCCAATCAGCTTTTCGAAGTTTCCTTCCTTGTGTTTTTTCGAGAAGTGGAGGGCCGATATTTTCAAGAAATGAGGGGAAGTGGTCACTTCCACATAGGTCGTCAAGAACACTCCACGAAAAGTCCATCAAGAGATTTGGATAGCATATTGTTAAATCAATAGACGAATGAAAGCCTGCAGCTGGATGTAAATAAGTATGTGATTTGTTATCATTAAAACGACGTCAGTTGTTTTTGGCTATTAAATCCTCAACTTGTTTGCCTTTATCGTTTATATCTTTACAACCCCAAATGTAGCTGTGTGCATTAAAATCACCCAAGAGTATAAAAAGGTGATGGTAATTGTGCAACTAGGTGATTTAGATATTTACGGTCTAGGGAAGAACTGGGCAGGAAATATAAGAAGCATATTGTTATAACTCTGTGCATCGTAACACTGAGCGCAACTGTTATGTGAGGAATGTTTCGATTCAAAAGAATCGAAACTCCTCCAGCAGCTTGATCACCTCTATCACAAATATATTTATACAATGAATAGTTTTTAAAAGATATTTTATCACTAGTCTTCAAGAAAGTTTCTTGAAGAAAAAATGCAACTGGGTTGTGTTTATTTAAAATAAGGTGATTTCATTATAATTAGGTTTTAAACCTCGGCAGTTCCATTGAATGACCTTGTTTGATTTAGATGTCACTACGGCGGAAGTACGGGTTAACGGCCTTTGGGGTTGGCAGACCTTGGAGACTTTGAGCGTTCCAGATGTGCTGGATCATCAACCTACATCTCCAAATCTGTTGTGAAGTACAATTGGATCATCAGATCATTTTGACTGCTTCCTTAACCCGGAAATTTGCTTTGTTCTTGCTATTAGTTCGTGGCAGCAGTTCTGCTTGATGACGGATTTGACGAACTTTTGGAAGAGTTCGTCGGGTTTGGTGGATTCTTGGTTGCACCAGAGTCCGTCGATTTCGAAACAAATGAAGTAGATGCATTAAGTGTAGGAATAGTTGAGGATATAGTTGAACGTGTGTTAGGCATGGAAGTCACAAGAGGTTTGGGAGCTGCAGGAGGCTTATCTAAGAGGACCACTGTTTGAGAACCTGACGATGTTTTATAGGAACTCTGAACAGAGAGTGGAATAGTAGTAAACCTATCGGAGTCTATTGGCCAGATTAACACAATCTGCGACGTGATAGACCTTGTAGTTGGTTTCTCCACCCTACTTGCATCGGCATACGATTTGCCAGATGGAGTGGGCGGAGTAAGACTCTCAACAAGTTTTCTAGCTTCAGGAAAAGAAATGTTCTTTTCAATCTTAACCTTCTGTATTTCCCTCTCGTGCTTCCACCTCGGACAGTCCTTAGAAAAAGCCCCGTGGGTTCCGTTGCAGTTGATGCAAGAGGCCGGATATTTGAAATTCATGAAGTCGCTATTATCTTCCTGGCCGCAAAGGGCAGAAACAGAGCAGTTCGCTTGCATCTTTCTCTATGGTGACCAAAGAGTTGACAGTTAAAACATCGAAGAGTGTTTGGAACAAAGGGGTCAACAGGTAGAATGATATATCTAGTCTTGATGGTCTTTGGAAGATTTGGTGAGCTGAAAGTAAGCACAAAATGAGTGAGTGAGTTTGCAATCCCGCCTCCTTGTGATGCACGTTACCTCAGTCACACCTTGAGACTTAGGATTATGAGTCATTTCTATAAGAGTGCTGTGCTCCAGTTCCCTGGAGCGTACTACACCCTTTGAAGAATTGAGAGAAATGTGAGGAATAACCTTAACACGGATGTTTGCGAAAGTTTGAATTTTAAGGAGATTGTCAGAGTGTGACGTTTTGGCACACTCACTAAGAAGTTTTCCAATATTGAGTTTTTTAACACTCCTTGGTTCACCGGCGATGCCAAGTAAAGCCTTTAAGACGGCAAAAGGAGAAAGTCTACTGATAGGTTTGTCATCCTCTAGAGAGATGATATTGAGAAAACGAGGCCAATTTAAATTAGAAATATCCTTAAAGAGGATAAAATAAAAGGGGAGTAAGATATTAAACGAGAGGGATTGAGAGAGATGTGAATTAAACAAGAAGCTAGGATCCCGTATAGCTGGCGTGACAAACATATTGATCAGATCGGCCAATCTGACCGCCCGTCTAGATGAAGTCAGGACCAGAGCGGAGTGCTGTAACTCGGAGATAACTACCTGATCTCCACGTCACTCAAACACCAGGATTACATTCTCCAACGACACGGGTCGCCACCCACGGTCAACAGGTGGGTTAGTTTTCGGGGTGGGGTCCTACCCTTCTGCTATGTAACGAGCAGTCGGTTGATTCTTATCACCCCACCACCGACTGGGGGGGGGGGGATTTCAAGATCAGAAACTAATCGTTTGTAATTGAAAATAAGACATCTAGTTGATTTCTTATACATATTATAGTCTCTCTATATTCGTGAAATATTTTGGAATGTTGTCAGTTACCCTCCTGATATCAAAAACGAGAGCTTAATCAATGAAATCGATGCCGTTGTTTAAAATGTTACTTTGAGAACGATCAACGTAGTTAATGATAACAAAAAACGCTGCTGAAGACGTTTACTTGCAATAACTTGATTTCGATCATTGAAATCCTTAACATCGTTACATGCACTAGCAAAACGAATGAGCTGGGAGATAGACACCCCGTATCATTTTGGTGTAAGGTATACTTATTCATTTTGAATAAGGTATACTTATATAGGTCAACACCTGAGCAAAGAAAACTAAAATTGATAGAGCTTTACATTGAATTGTTGAATTATGTAATACATTATATTTCCTTTGAACTGATAAGCGGGAACCATTGATTTATACATATAACACTTGATAGTATGAAAAATGATATATAGGGTCCTATAGAAACCACAGCGTCCGAACGCAATGGCATCGTAGGTCCGCACTGTACTGCAAACAAGGACTAGAAACTACAATGAAAGAGACAAAAAACAACAGAAATGGTGAAGACAGGGTTACCGATTTGGAACGGTCAGTAGGCAATAAGGCCTACTGGTTAGCTTGAATCGATTTTATATGCGCACAATCCTCGCTATTATCCTGTCTTCAGGGCCCAAATAGACAAGACAGGGTAAACAAAACTATACCCCATCAAAAGGAACTCTCTAACAATAAAGTCCACATCTCACATGTTTAATAAAGTCTCATCTCACATGTTTAAATGTATGTGTTAAATTATGAATTAGAAGACAACTAATTGGATTTACATAGCAATTAAATAGCACGCAAAGAAGTTGTTCTAATTCAACACGTATTAACCTTCCTCTCAAACATTGCAATTAAAATATGTATGCATGGATTTGTTATGTATGAGTGTGCGCGTGTGTGTGTTTGTGTGTGTGTGTGTGTGTGTGTGTGTGTGTGTGTGTGTGCGTACGTGCGTGCGTGCGTGCGTTCGTGAGGAAGGAAGGGGTGTACGGACGGGCGTAGTACGTACGCATGACTGTAAGTATGTAAGTATTTATGGGTTTCACTTCGCTTCTTTCATTACTTCTCATGAACAGACTAAATAAAACAGGGTATATTGCTTTATTCTCTTGTTTGTTGCTCTCAAAGGATCACCTTTATCTGTATTTATTTAAAACTATTTCGGTCATATCACTAGTATACGTGTAGCACACACCTCAATGCTCCTCTTTATACTATATCCACACTGGAATATCACATCGTAAAAAAATAGTATGGTCCCATACTCAATCCCATTATACGGACACCAGGCCGACCAGTCGTTATAGTACCATTTATATGCTGAATATGTAGACAAGCAGTGGAGCTACTGGTACCATTTCATTTGAATGATGTATGAGGTCGTGTACTGGTTACAGTACCCTATTGCATAAACAGGTCTGATTGGCAGAAACAGTATATGGAAACTCCCATGCGTAATGCATATGTAAGCCTCGTTTTGATTTGATGACAGACTAGGTGAGAAATTAAATTATGTTGTTTATTTCTGATTTCATTCATATGCTTTATTTGTGTGATATAGCAAAATAAAGAAGAAGGGGTGTGATTTTTCATAAATTTGTTTTGGGATTCCCTCAAATTGTAGGGTCATGGCCTTCGGACAAAAAGAAGTGGCACTAAAAATAGGTCATCCCCTAAAAAGAAGTTCCTGTTTACATTTATCTAAGTTGCCTCTGTGCAGCAGGGTAAACAAAAGTAAGCCTGCAATTTTTGTTTGCATATCAGATTGGAAAACATTTAACAATAAATCTTATGGAAAATGCAGTAGTGGTCTATGACCTACTCACTTTGTACACGGAAAAAGTTTATTCTTAACAGTATAGATATGTAATCAGCTCATTACTCGATACGCTTAGCTATTGTTTCGTTAGCTAAACAAGGAATATCCTAGAATTTCATTACAAGAAGATATAAAAGTCGAACAGGAAAGGTAGCATTCAAGGACCACTGTCAACCAACACACGCACAAAAACGAACACTAATTAAAACAAAATTGTTTTAGTTCCTGCTGATAAAGCAGATAAAGTTGTGATTACTGTTGGACGCCTTCATTACCGTAATTTGCGTCAATGTTTTATGTCTGGCACACGGAAGCATTGACTCGTATACTACTAATGATGTTATTACGTGGTGCGCGTATTAACTTTCATACCCCATCCAACCCCTTCTCCAAGCAGCAGTGGGTGGATGGATGGGTGGGTGGGTGGATGGAAGGATGGATGGATATGGATGGATGGATGGATGGATGGAGGGAGGGAGGGAGGGAGGGAGGGACGGACGGACGGACGGACGGAGGGAGGGACGGACGGACGGACGGACGGACGGACGGGACGGACGGACGGATGGATGGATGGATTTATTTATTTAAACATATATCACAATATACATTTTAAAGGGTGTCATGAAACCTTTAAGTATAAATAGAAATGAAATGCAAAACGGAATGAAAACTGAGAACAAAATTATTGCATGAATGATATATGAATGCCGTGAAATGCTATCTTTAAAGCGATTTCCAGTAACCCCTGCCATCAAAATAGCATAGCAACCAGGTACAAGAAGTTTTAAATCCGTCATTGTGGACATATAAATTTTGGTACTGTTATAAAATAATATAAAACCCATATTAACTACTATTATGAGTTATTGACACTGGTGGCAAACAGGCAAAGCTCCATATCATAAAAAAATGTACTTAGGTATACAGGTTTTACGACGGTTACCGCCATCTTGGATTTTCTTTCTAGATTTGACAGTGGCAAGCATAATAATAAAAAAAAAAATTATCATTCCTCATACTTTCGATGTGAACAGAATCGTTTATCAATTATAGTTAATAAATCAAAGAATCAAATTAAACCGAATACTGAACGAAATCAACATAGACCGTTGTTCATTTTAGTTCATCTACCTTATTCTGAAATGGGGAATACATTAACAATCCAGTTTTTATTGTTTGGTACTCGGTTTTACTTTAGTAATTCAGTACACAGCATCAAGTCGCCGCAGAAAACTTTGCATTTAAACAAATTAACCAAACAGTACAGAGAAAAAGCAGAATGTAGCAAATACGTATAGTAGCGTACATTATAATACACTGTATTATGCCTTTACCATTAGGGTATCGTTTTGGTTTATTTGGTAGAGGGACTATTCACCTTAATTTAAAGGAAGTTATTTAATGAAAACTATCCCGAGAGTTTATGCTCAAAACTCAACAAACAACCAAGAAAATGTGCTGTACTGTCTTTTATTATATCGTACATGTTTATTAAAGTTATAACTTCAAAGGGCTTTTCACTGAGCCACGCCAGCCGTCATAAAGAGAAAGGGAAATCTTAATAACTTGAGAAACGTGGAAACATATTCAAGATTAATGTTCGGCATGGTGAGCTTCACACACACACAAACCCACACACACCTCCCCGACCCAAAAACTGTTTATGCAATAAAAACGTTTTGTTCATGATATATTTGTTCATTTATATGGAAGTTCTTTGCTTACGAACAAAACCACGAAGGAACATTTTTCCTATTATTGAAAATAACTGATTTAAAAAAAAATCCTAATTCAATTTTATTGATTCATTGATTTATTAAATAAAAACAAACAAACAAGTAGTTGTATTTTTTCGATTGCATCGGAAATCGAACTCTTGATATTGTGCATTGAATCAAAACGTGCACTTAAGGCAGCTATATTATCCACTAGACCACTGCTGAATTTTATGTCGGTATGTAAAATATCTGTGATTATATTCAGCCAGTCAACGACCGCAACTAACAGATTGGTTGTATTGTACGATACGCTGCTTTATATCGATGATGTATTGCGGGAAACCACCATAGAAATAATCCAGACCTGTACAACATTAGTCTTGATCATCTGCGACGCTTGCTTGTAAATACAAACGTTTGTCTTGAAAACAAACAAGCGTCGCTGATGATCTAAACTAGCATTGCACAAAACTATCTCAAAATTGTCGCTAGATGGGGGCTCAACTGTAATGGGGTGTCGCCATTTTGAAAATGACGATGATAGAAATAAGCGCAGGTAGTACTTACGCCTAAAAACGTTTCCCTGCCTTACTAGTGATACACAATGCACACTTTTGATTGCGTGTTGTTATTACTAACTTTAATTCATCTGACTGATGTATATATATATATATTAGAACCATTCATTAGTGTTTGTTTGAGATATGTAATTAAAATTGACATAAACGCTGAAGCGAAAGTAAAAATAAGGATTATAATAGATATTTTGACAATACAACACGTTTAAAAACATTTTTTACTGCAAACAAATGTGATAACCTGTTTAAAATTACCTGGTAAATGTTTTAATTTACAGTATGCAAACTTTTGCTAAAATAATGTTTTATTCCACACTCCAGTCAACTCCGTTTTCGCTTCTTGGAGAAGGGTATGGGTGGGGTATAACAGTTACTACTCGGACCACGTAATGCGTTGTGTTATAAAATTGTCTGAGAAGAGAAAAATGCGCATGTTCTGTCTCTTGACATTCATCATTCCTAGTTAAAACGAAGAACGAAAATAAATGCTGGAATGGCACATACAGTCTAATCACACAACCTTTTCAACGACAAGCTTGTTGTTCTTATTTATTTGGTAGAGAAATAACAAACGTTTTTGGACTGTTACAATATTAAACCATTATTTAATAATGGCAATTTAGCCATTTATACTAGTATGCGAATTCACCAAGGCGTTTCTGAAACACTTATATTCCTATTTGAGTCTATTCTTGCCGCAGATTTGTTTTTGTATTGCTATGAAAGAGAGTTCATTTTCAGTATTTCATTCTGTCGCTTCTTTTCGAGGTTTACATGCATGTATATACATTTAAAATGGAGGCATCATAAAAAAGCTCTGTGTCAAGAGAGGTGATTTCAACTCATATGCGGTACTTATATCTGCGACTCGACTTATTCGTTTTTCTAGAGCTTGTGGTTGAGTTGACTGTCTTAACCTTGTTATATCTAAAATCTACTCCATAAAAGCTACTGTCACTATAAATGTCGAAAACCATTGACACAACTGTATTTTTTATTTTTAAAATGAAAACGTAATTTAAGAAATCTTCGTGACAAGGACTATCACAAACCGACCTTTATTGTGACGTGATTTACACTCTTCTAAATATGCTTGTTCATGATCACGTTCACACTCTATTTTTATTTATTAATTTTCTCAAAAAGTTTATAGTTAAAGCCTATTTTCTGCAATGCAAATCCTGGCGGGGATTATTATATCCTTGCAGTAATTGTTTGTCATGAATGAGTGTTTTCGGTTGTCCGTGTTCTGTGAATCTTCTTTTTCCTGTTTTCTAGACTTTTATACCTACCTTTAGTGCGACGCAAGGCAATGATTTTGATTCATGACAATCGTAATAAAGAACAGATAGTTACATGCAGAAGAATATGCAAACGCTAAACAAGACATTCGGCCTTCATAGAACACAACCAGGTAATATATGCATTTAGGCAATACACTGAACATGTTATTACTATAAAACAATTGGCTTACAATATGGTACGTTCTGGAAATCACAAAAGGCAAAAGGGGTCATAGATATAGGTAAACCGATCATATAATATTAAATCCTCATTTTCACCATATTGCCCTTCCAATAAACCACTAAATGAATCGATCATGCCAATATAAATTAAAATAAATTATATACAATTACACGAAAATGTGCTCAATGACTTTTTGGAAACCAGAACAAAAAGAGAATGAACCGTTAATGGTAGAACAAAACAGTATCTCAATAGACAATCTAAAGAATCAGAAACGAGTAAAAACAAATGGCAAAAAGTTTGAATATATTGAAAATGATCAACTGAATTGTCAGTCGGCGCATGACATATTCTGATAGTTCCAAGGCTGTCTAGTGAAGATAAAATAAATAAATTTTGCCGTTAATTGCAAATAGGATTACCATGTATATCTGATACGTGCAATACTTGAAGAAATATGACCAGAATGAACTCAAAAGGATACCGACATCTAAATAGTTTTGTATATTGTGCGTTTGTATATTGTGACGGGAGTACTTTTATTTACGCGATCTTGTCAATTTGAGCGCTGTAGGCAGGATAAAAGCGAGGTTATGTACACTTAAAATCGGTTTAAGCTAACCAGTAAACCATATTACCTACGGACCGTTCTAAGTCGGTTACCTGTATTCACAACTATTTGTGTTGTGTATTGTCCTTTTCATTGCATAGTTAATTTGCTCTTTATTTGTGGTACAATGCGGATCTACGGTGTCATTGCGCTTGGGTGATTTCTATAGGAACATTTTACGCATTCTTATATATTTGTTGGAACAGTTGCTAAATAGAGACAATTTAAGTTCACCAATTATTGTTTAAATGTACTAGAGGCGATTTGGACGAGGAATACCAATAACTGATCCCCTCACGTATCAATAATGTCCCTCTTGAAAAAGCAATATGCTGAACAGAGGTTGAAATAGTCTAGCGATTCATGCTCACGGTAACTTCGAGATGTCAAGGTAAGCGACGAGCAGTAGTAACTCTTTTATCAAGTTAATATTAATTATTCAGGTGTAGTACAATCTAGATAAAAGTGTTAACATATTAAACTGTAAGTAAACTTATTCAGGACTATCAGAGTTTTTTTTCTTTATTTTGATAATGCACTTGCAATTGGATTCCACATTAGGGCACATAACCCTTAATCTACTACAGGTGGCCATGTGTAACACAAGTCGAAATAATCTGTCGTGTTCGAATCATATTGAAACCTCTTGCGTTTTGTTGTTCCTTTATTTACTTATTTTTATTTTTTTCTTGTTGTTGTTTTGTTTTGTTTTTTGTCGCAAGATGACCCTAGTGAATGGGACTAACTCAGGAAAGAATCAATGTCGGTGACTGCATTTACATAAGTTTTATGCAACTTTTAAAATATGTTAAATACATATACAATTATCAAAGGAAAACTAAGCGAATAAACAGATGAAAGATGAAAACGACTTCTCATGAACTTATAAGACTTTCGTAGTATTATCACGAATACTGAATACGTCGACTGTCTGTAGAGGACTCGAACGTGTTGTCGAGGTTACAGCAATGTTTATGATCAGTAACGTTACAATAACTTTGATCTAACGCGATGTATCTGATGCGCGTGAGTGGATAAGCATGATGCGCGACTCCAGTGAGCGTTGATTGACATCGAAAGCCTTCTTAAGGAATTGATGATATGATGATTAACCTCCAACGAGGTTGAGATGTGATGTTCCTCCAATGATGTTTGCTGACTGACCAAACACGTGTCCCGGGGTTTGTCGCTTCTATTAACACCTGACCATGCTGTCCATGCACGGGAACACGTCTCCAGCCGCTCATTACATTATACCCTGAATCTCCGAGAGAGCCTACATACCCAAAAGGCTCAGCTACACTCCGGGAGGCTTAGGCTGTAAAGATATGCACTTTTAGACGTTGGTTAATTAACACAACACTCGTATACAATCAGCGTTACACAAACACTCATTATCTAGTAAATATATGTGATTATGTGAGCCACTCTCTAATGATGACGTGTAGGAATATGTACGTATTCTACAACGCCATTTATACGCATCGGCATATAAACAGGTTAACCAATGCATTTAATATACAACGTTATCAATTTAATCTTGTATTATAATTAATGACCGACTACTGTAACTATATCTCAAAAAGTTAACTGCATATGGTAGTTGTATCAATTTAATGTTTGAGAAACTTATTAAATATGACCGGATGTAACAATGTCCCCAAACGAAATAAAATACAACTCTACAATACAATTTCATAAAATAAACATATTGACCACATATTGCCTCTGATCTCAACATTTCCAAACGATTACTCCAAAAGCGACTTTCACTATTGCTGGCCACTAATAGAAAACAACGCACTTTATAATCCAATTGCCGCCCAAACAATGTTTAAACATATCTATTTTACATCGATTGCAAAATACGTTCTTGCAACTTAGATTAATCACTCTCGGTGGTTTTCTGGGTAGAAACATAATGACATTATTATCATTCATTGACTATGTTGATTTCATTGCTGTTTGCTTAATATGTAAACCTTGGTGAAATAAAGGGAAAAAAACAGTACTAAGCAATGTGGATTAATTATCTTGCTCAAGGATAAATAACATGGCCGCGGCGACGTTCGAACCCACGTCCCCCCGATCTGGAGTTCGGCGCTCTACTACTGGACCACTCACTCCACAAACAATCATGTCCCACGTTAATTCCATGACACACGTAGCAACAGAAGCAATTTTCATATCTACACGAAAGGATCCTTAAGCAATTTTGCCGTTTATTGTAAAATATAATTTTACATGCATTAACGCACATATAAACTTACTGAACGTCCCAGCCTTAGCTCCGCCAACAACTCTGAAAATTCCCGATTTCCCATAGAACATGAATATATCATGCAAATGGTGAATATGTTTCAACTGGACAATAGATTGGCATGATATTCACAAATGTCGTCAAGGGCTAACAAGAGCTATGTACCAACAATATACCAATGTACGACCTATGTAAGGCTATGCACGACCCAAGATAATTTTATGACATTTTTATTAACAGCTTACAAAAAAACGTCTCTGTGGCTAAATGTTTAACGAAGTTGCGTTGTAAACCTTCGCCTCTCACGGCTACGGGTTCGAATCCCACTGGGAGCTCGGCTTGTAAGTCAGGACTTGTCGATTCTTACGGATGGCGGGAGGAGTACAGGTCTACCCAGGAAAAGTTGGAGGCCTGCACTCACCACAAAAAATCGTCATATATAACCTTACATGTGTTGAAAATGACGTAAAACACCATACAAACAAACAAACAAAACAACAACATCTGAACTCAATGCGGTTCGATATTTTAACCAACACGTAACATTATTGTGTCAGAACGGTTAATCGGGAATATATTGGAAATGATGAAATAACTGGCATAAGGAACTATTAGATACTATTACTTACTCTTTACGTTTAGGAAAAACATAAATTTTACAAAATGATATCGGTACACTGATAGTAGGTACTCCCTAGATGGTTCAAATTGTGTTTTTTATATTATATATGGTACATGATCATTTATTTGTTTTACTTATATTGCCTATTAATACTGCTTGTTCGTTAGAGAATACAAATGGCGGGGATATCTTTATTTACACCGTCTCGTTTTCTTGGGATGAAAGGGTAAGAGTGAGGTGTGGTGAACCCTAGAACTTAGTTTAAACCATCAGCCGCATGTTTTGCCACTGACCTAGGCGGTAGCCCTATTGTCAACCTTTATATGTGTGATGTCGTATTCTGCCTTATACTTCTCTGTGTAGTTGTTGTTTGTTTCTGTGCGTGTTTGTGGATTGACTGCGGATTTTGAATGCTGCATTTTCAGTTTGACATTATATCCACTTTTACACAGAACTTGGCAAACTAATTAAATGTGCTTTAAATAAAGATATTCTTTGGCGCCATGCTATAATTATTAACTGATTCCCTGACAGTTTTCGTGTTTCTTGTCAGTCAGGTTTTATTGCAACTAAAACAGAAGCATTTGAATACAACTGTAACACCTCCGGCAGAAATATGTCTGCAGTGCATGATATCTATATCCTTAAAACTTCACTTGAAATTGTTGCAGCAGATAATAAGCTGTTATCGAGTGTCTTCGCTTCTGGGTGCTTAATGGAAAAAATGGCATCTGAAGCGGCTTCTCATTAATCATTTTGCTCTTATTCGTGTGAGTTCCATTTAAGTTCCCGGACAGAACACTTACAACTTGAATGATTTGTTTTGAATCAGCTTATTCCATTAGATGTATTAAAATATAGTGTGTCATTGATGCCTTAATGGGTTTCAGAATGTTTATTCTAATCTAGATGCTTTCTCGGTCGGTAGTAAGGTGTAAACCTGATTCTCTTGTCTATCGTTTTCACTAGAAGTGTTCTGCGTCGCCTGGAACATAATGTAAAAATAAGTGCATAACACTTGATACTTCACTTTCATATGCCTAATGTTTAAATGCTAATACCGTAGGCTGCATCATTTTTATCAATCGAACCTCTTTTGTTTGGTATCACAAAAGTCAGCACATACCCTCTTGCGAAAATGATTTCTACGGCTGTCTGTTTATTCAGGATCTTCCATTAGCATGTACATCTATATCACAACAATATAAATATGTTAAAAACCATAAAACACAATGCAACATCGTTAAACAGTCGTGTTGTAAGTAACCAATATATTTTCAAAACATGTTCAGTAGGCTAAGTATACGTTGTCTTGATATATACTCCTCAAAATAATTTCAGAACCTCAAAATAGAACAGCACTTATTACTTAATCTTTAATATTATGGAGTTCATGTACATATAAAACGTTAATACATACGTTTAACGTAACAGTTGTAACAGAATACAACTAAACTTAACAAAGAGTATGATAATGGACCTTTGGAAACGGCCGAACACGACACATACAAAATATTGCTAAACTTTAAACTATACAACTAAACTTAACAAGACCTCGGTCTGATGGAGTCTCGACCACCGCGGCAAACGGCATATGAAATATTTCCACCAAAGACAACACTTCAAATGACCAAGTATCAAACAAATAAAAGAGAGGTAATCATAAGAAGTTCAGTTACTGGAATTAAGTGGTTTAACAAAGGTGTAGTTTTGGGAAAATAATGCAAAATATGACCTTGACCTTGGTAATTATTGTCGTCCACAAATGTCCACCAATGCAAACAATACATATGACCAAGTATCAAAGACATAAAGTGGGACAATCACACAAGTTAACTGAGGTTAAGTTACTTAACCCAGGTTAAATTTTGGGGGAAAAATGCAAAATATGACCTTGACCTTGGTAATTGTTGTTGTTAGTGATGCCATGAATACATATGACCATGTATCAAAAAAAGAAATTAAAGTTATCAGAAAAAGTTAACTGAGGTTAACTTATCTAACCAAACTGATGTTAGGGTAAATAACGCAAATTATGGCATTGACCTTGGTATTTTTTGTCGTCAATCAATGTCCACCCATGCCAACAATACATATGACCAAATATCAAACAGGCAAAATAAGAAATTAAAGTTATCAGAAAAAGTTAACTGAGGTTAACTTACCTAACCAAACTGATGTTTCCGGTAAATAACGCAAAACATGATCTTGACCTTGGTATTTTTTTTTGTTGTTAAGAAATACATATGACAAAAAAATATCAAAGACATAAAGTGCGCCAATAACATAAAGTTAACTGAGGTTAAGTTACCTAACCAAGGGTAAGTTTAGGGAAAATAACGCAAAATATGACCATTACCTTGATATCTTTTGTCGTTCAGCGATGTCCACCTATGCCAATAATACATATGACCAATTATCAAAGACATAAAGTGAGGCAATTACATAAAGTTAATTGAGGTTAGGTTACCTAACCAAGGTTACGTTACCTAACTAAGGTTAAGTTTGGGGGAAGTAAAGCAAAATATGACCTTGACCTTGGTATTTTTTGTCGTTCAGTGATGTCCACTAATGCCAACAATACATAATACCAGGTATCAAAGCCATAAAGCGAGGCAATCACATAAAGTTAATTGAGGTTAAGTTACCAAGGTTAAGTTACCTTACCAAGGTTAAGTTTGGGGAAATTAAGCAAAATATGACCTTGACCTTGGTAATTTTTGTCATTCAGTGATGTCCACCAATGCCAACAATACATATGACTAAATATCAAACAAAGATAATGAGGGAATCACATACAGTTAACTGAGGTTAATTTACCTAACCAAGGTTAAGTTTTGGAAAAATAACGCAAAATATGACCTTGACTTTGGTAATTTTGGCATTACGTGGTGTCTCTTGACCCAATAAAGCATCTAAGAAAGTTTCAGAAAAAATCTAGAAGGGTTATTGAGATATTGTTCATTTAAAATGTGGCCGCAGCCGCCGGAAAAGTGACCGCTATGTCTCGCTACCCACTATTGTGGGCGAGACAAAAATTGCAAAGTTGTTCAACTGCAGCACTTTAAAATACTAACAAAATCTAAACAGGGTCCATAAATTATTTTGAGGAGTTATAAATAACAAAATATTATGAATCGGTTTTCACAGCATATTCGATTTTTGAATTCTCTGTATTGCCGCCGTCTATCGCTTAACTGCGTCTTTTATGTAACAGTTGTTATGCAGTTATCTTGGAAACTGATAAATAAGCTTTAAAAACAAGAATAGAAAACATGATTCAATTTGTCAATCATCTAAAGAATAGATGTCAGACATAATCACACGGAGGACTGGTCTTATACGTATGTGACGTTTGTCTGTGTCACATCAGATAAGTTTGTTAACGCAATATAGACAAGTCTATAAACAGCCATTGGCGAATTAAGCGCTTGAAACCCAATTTCCTATCAAATGTTAACATTGTATTAAAGTATAATATTTACTGTTATCCACCGTTATATATAATCAGGTTTAATTCTACTAACAGTTATACTATTGTTTGCAGATCAGAAAATGATAACTTCAGTTAAAAGTTGTGATATCATGTGTGACATGTACAGGAACATACAGAAACATACAGGAACATGGATTTTAATTTCGAATAGGTGATTCGACTACTCAAGGCTTTAAAGGTTCTGAGTATTGTGTAATCACCCTTAGGATATGTTGTCTTCTTTTCAATTTAGTCTTTTGACTGTTACCTGTGATACGCAGGCTTCATAACCTGTGCATCCCACTAAATTACGTTATATTTTTTTCGCACATTTCTTTCTTATTTAGGTCAAAGCATTTTGTTAATAACAGAGACCATACACCACCGCTGGTCATGGAATGGTATATCACTATCTCATTGAAGGTTCCGTGTTCACCTTCATATGCGTACCATCTTCGAGATAGCTCAAATGTTCGTACTGTTGACATTTTAAATATTCAGTTCTGCTCAACCCGGGGCTAGAGGGTGAGAACGGTAGCAAGCATTTTTCACTACCGTTCGTGAACAGTCTCAATCAAACCGAGAATACAATATTTCTTGTAAAAAAGTTTATTGAAAAATGCTCCTTATTTCATCATTGGTATGTTCACTGTGAAACTAGTGCATTAGTTTATATCTCAAATAGGTTAGTTCACTGTTTGGTTTATTCAAGTAATGTGTGATCAACATTTCAAGTTGTACATGGACAGGATTAGAAAACAAGTGTTCGATGAAAACTTATATAAATTCATCGCCTTAATATTTATATTGACAAGCAAGATATTATGTTATAAATATTATCTTATCTTGTTTACATGGCATTTGATGGAACTGAACATGTTTAACTTGTAATATAAATTCGGATTGTGTGCATGATAGACCTAATCCAACCCTATTAATATATTTTCCTGAGTCACTACATAATATTATTTGAATTATAGTTAATACATTTGAACGAGATAAATGATAAAATAAAAAAGTAAGACAAAGCTTTTTTTCACATTCCTACCACCATGTTTTGTATTCTTTTTTATTCTTATCCTAATTCAATGAAAACTGTTTTGTTTTAGCCATATCTCTACAGAAAACGTCTTTGCAGAAATCCTATTTTTCAGACATTCAAGGGGCGAAACTCTGTCATGCATGATTGAATCTGATTGGTTTTCGAAAGAAATCGACATCTCATGTATACGTATGTTCTGACCAACTTTCTCTGACATTTTCATTTTACAATTATTCCCCGTTGACACTTATATAATTTAAGCATTTCTACATAACTTCACTTTTCATTCCCCGCCGATTAGGAGGAGGGATATATAATTGCCTTTGTCCGTCTGTCCTTCCGTCCGGTCCCATAACTCTGGTTAATGCCTCATCCGATTTCAAAACTATTTTGCACAAATGTTCACCACCTTAGCATGCTTAGTACGCAAACCCGTCTTTTGCGGAATCAATACTTTCTGAGTGGCACCGTCCGTCAGTACATTCAGTGCTTTGATTAATATATGACAATAATACACATGCCTGTATTAACACTACACCACGGAATCTTGTTGATATGTTGTATCATTTTTAAGACTAAATATTCATACCGAAATAATTAAACATATAATCTAGATTATTTTGTTAGACGGAATCTTAGTCTTAAATTGATAATAAATAGTATAACATTACGCATGGTTAGTACATGTGCGACATGATGAACTATATACTGAAATAAGCGCCCTGATACATATGGAGGGGTATTCAAATGTATTTAGCTTTAATCGACTAAACTTAACGCAGGACATCATTTACTTTATAGACATCGAACAGTGCACATCGTACCTGTACACAGATAGCAGTATAATTTACAATTTTTGTTTTACCTCTTTCGGAATTCTAACATGCAACATTCTAATGTACAGTCAGACGTTTTTACCATTGAACTATAACAACATCTATGGCACTAAACACTAGCGGATACAGTGTTGGGGCGCACCCGGCGCGCGCCCCCTCCCCCCCCCCCCGCACCTAAAAATTCCGAATCATACATGTATGTCCATGTTACTGTAAATAAAATATCAAACAATTTCGATGCACGCCCTCAGTATAAAAATGTTATCGCTCGCTTCGCTCGCTCGTGGCATAATGGCTAATGAGTCGTTTAATTAACACATTGTTAAGTCCTTTTATTTAACCCCCCCCCCCCCCACCCCCATCAAACAATTTCGATGCACGCCCTCAGAATAAAAAATGTTTTCGCTCGCTCGACGCATAATGGCTAATGAGTGGTTTAATTAACACATTGGTAAATCCTTTTATTTGAAAGCGGACTTTTTTACCCTATCAATGCACTACCGCAACCGTTTTATGAGGCTAGAAACGGACCCGAAAATTGACCAAAATCTTACGCCCCCCATCAAACAATTTCGATGCACGCCCTCAGTATAAATTTTTTTTCGCTCACTTCGCTCGCTCGACGCATAATGGCTAATGAGTCGTTTAAATAACATATTGTTAAGTCCTTTAAGGACTTTTTTACCCTAGCAATGCACTACCGCAACCGTTTTATGAGGCTAGACACGGACCCGAATATTGACCAAAATCTTACGCCCCGCCTAAGCTGAAATCCTGGATCCGCCCCTGCTAAATATACTGCCTAGTAAAACACGTTTCCCTGCCTTACTAATGTAACAAAATGCACACTTTTGATCGCGTGTTGTTATAATTAACTTTACTTCATCTGAATGATGTGTTGATATATTAGAACCATTTATTAGTGAATGGTTGTTTGAGATATTTAATTATAACTGACATAGAAAGTGAAGCGAAAGTAAAAATGGTGTAAATCTATATGTGACGTGTTAAAATAGAACGTGACGTTATTCAACATATTGGCGTTTTCTTACATGATACATTACCCTTGTTTGTATTGCATCTATGTACTAGCGGACTCTCAGCCGTTTGATGGATATCATATTATCCTCCAGTATCCTGTTCTCGAGGTACTTATAATCTCGAGTTTTTTTATTTGAGTAGTTTTCCGAGACTATGAAGCGCATTGACAGATGAGTAACCTGTGTTTACACTCACACGGTTGATTAGCTATTTTACGAGCTAAAATAAAATAAAATACAGAATAAGGCTAAGTTTTATATTTATTGAAGTCATACATCCCGATTTTATAAATTTTTCATGAAGTCAGCTTTTCAACCTCTGTTTAAAATGTTATAAATTGAGTTACAAGCAAGGTTTTACGCAAGCGTAAAATAGCTGCCGAGAGACAAGAAGTTAACATAATAATATATCAAGTCACGGGTGTTAAAACAATATTGAAAAAAAAAAATGTTGTCACGGAGACATACACACGCCGCGACCATTTTTACCATCAGTTCTTTCTACCAAGCATTTTAAATCAATGTGGGCGACCTCGCTTCTTTCTGTTCAAATACCTTGACATCCCTTACATACTGATTACAATTACCTTGTAATAAGACGTGCTAGAAGTACACATCACCACAGAAATACAAGTGTTCACGTGTGCGTTAGAGTGTATATTACAACACATATAAACTGTTCACGGTTACCATGTGTAATTATAAAGATTGCGTTATCAAAGTGAAAAATGTAAAGAAATAATATAAACCAATGAAAATTTAAAAAAAAAAAAAAGGAGATCAGCAGGCTTGAACACTACCTTCCTGGGCACTAAAACGGCGCACCGACCAACTGCACTATTAAGACTTCTGAATGTCTCATCCCTAATATATATAATAATAGTAATGATTTCATGCTACCTTTCAGTTGTCTGGTTTACTAAAACGTCATTTCAGCAAGTGAAATGGTAACCTTTCAACAAAATAAGTGTTTATACCATTCAAGATTTTCAGTTGAGTTCTCTAGGAATTCAAGTTGTAAAGCGTGCTTATTGCCATTTACATGAGTCACAGTCTGTTAACCATAGACAGATATAAAAGCCATATAAGAGCAAGCTGCCGGCAGCTGAATAAACGTCCTACTTGCAGACGGTCTGTGTCAACTGAAAGTGTATCATGTTTCTAAAAAAAACAACGTCTGTGCTCGCTGAAGAGATCGTTGAGAAAACAATATATGGAAGTTAATTTTTGTCATATAAGTTACCTAAAATTAGTTGAAATATCAAATAAATATGAAAATATATTGTTTTTAAAACATCACTGAATGTAAAAAATAAACAATGCAATCTAGGTTGAGTCTTCATTTTCTCTTATACCATCATATAATGTATGGTTTATAGACGAAAAAAAGTTCACTTGGTAAGTATTGCCTGATTTTTCTTATTTGATATACATGTATATTCCTTTGTGTGAGATACTTTTATAGAATGAGATATTTTGACATGTATTTTCACCCTGTACAGAAAACAGTTTCGTTTTGACACGCACAAAACAGTGATGAGACAGTATACTTATATTTGTGTCCCAAATAAAACATACAGCTGTGACGTCATTAATATACAACGTTATCAAATTAATCTTGTATTAAAATTAATAATCGACTACTATAACTATATATCATAAAGTGAACTGCAGTACTGTTATTCATTCGATCTTTGAAGATCTTTGGAGATCGCTGAGCCCGATACTTATATTTAATTATCGGTGGTACTTTTCATTTCTTTTTGTTTTCTTACTTAATTTTCAATTCAGTGGTTCCACTACTCTGGCCGATTTAAGGCTCTGGGTATTGTTTAACCACTTATAGGATATGTTGTCTGCTTTTTAATTTAGTCTTTTGACTGTTACTTGTGATATGCAGGCTTCATAACCGCTGCTCCCAACTAAATTCCATTATGTTTATTTCGCTCTTCGGGGCATTTAATTTTATTAGATACTGGGACCATACGCCGTACGACATGGGGAAGAAAGATACTCCATGTCCACCGCCATATGTATGCCATCTTCGGGATGGTTAACATTTTGTACTATTGATTTTATTAATATTGAGTTCTGCTCAACCCGGGGCTAGAGGGCGTGAGCGGTAGCTAGCATATTTCACTACCGCTCATGAACAATCAATCTCAATCAAACCGAGACTGCAATATTTCGTATGTGTCGTTTTCGGCCGTTTCCAAAAGTCCATTATCATACTCTATTTCATATGCTCGTTGTATCAAGTTAATATTAAAGAAACATATTAAAGTTGACTGGATGTAACAACGTCACCAAACAAAATGGCGACGCCCATTAAATACAACTGTACAATACAATTTCATAGAATAGATATACTGACCGCATATTGCCTCTGAAAAGAAATATGAAAAGATCGGACAGGAAAAGTAGCATTTAAGGATGACAGTCAACCACAAAACACAAGAACAAACACGCAAAGAGTTAAACAAAAAGGCAAGAGTAATAATAAATGCAAACGACATCACAAACACAAAAGGGTTGACAATAGGGCTACCGCCTTGGAACGGTCAGTGGCAAAGTAGGCCACTGGGGATTTAAACCGGTTCTAGGGTGCACCAAACCTCACACTTACCCTACTGTTATCCCATTAAAACAGGACAGTGTAAATAAAGAAATCCCCACCATGATCTAATCTCTAACCAACAATAGCCTAGAAAGCCACAATGAAGGTACTCAATGACTTGGCAGAAGCCAGAGAAACAAGAGAATAAACCATGAATCTCAACATTTCCAATCGACTGCTCCAAGCAAAACGATTTTCAATATTGCTGGCCACTACTAGAAAACAACGCACTTTATAATCCAACTTGCCGCCCAAACAATGGTTAAACATATTTATTTAACATCGATTGCGAAACAAGTTCTTGCAACTTAGATTACTAAGCAATGTGGACTAACTATCTTCTCAAGGATAAATAACGTGGCCGCGGCGACGTTCGAACCCACGACCTCTCGTCTGGACCACGCACTCCACAAACAATTATTTCCCACGTTCATTCCATGACACACGTGGCAACAGAAGCAGTTTTCATATCTACACGATAGGACCCTTAAACATTTTTTCCCTTTGGATTGATCAATTTTAAAATACCTATAATTGTACATGCATTAACGAACATATAAACTTATTGAACGGCCCAGCCTTAGCTGCGCCAACAACTCTGTGACAATACTCGCTTTGGACAATGGATTAGCATGATAGTCACAAATGTTGTCAAGTGCTCACAGGAGCTATGTACGACCATTAAAGACATTTTTCTTTATATATTACTTGGAATTTTGAGTCAGTTATATATATATATATATAACATTCTTATTCATATTTGTATTTATTTTATTTGTTATATGCTTATATTTCATAGCAAGATGGACATTTCAATCGGGTATTACAAAATACACTACGCAGCGTACAAATTCACATCGTAAAATTACTCCACAGCTGTATCAGTAGACTCGTCGGCAGTGTCGGTAGTGTCTTCACGTGGACCATTTAACAATGATAATAAAAGATACATAACAACTTACAAAAAAACGTCTCCGTGGCCGAATGTTTAACGGCGTAGCGTTGTAAATCTTCGCATCTCACCGCTGCGGGTTCGAATCTCACTGGGAGCTCGACTTGTAAGTAAGGACATGTCGATTCTTACGGATGGCGGGAGGTGTGCAGTACTGGTCCTATGCCGGAAAAGTGGGTGGTCTGCATCCACCACAAAACAAACGACCGTCATATATAACCTTACATGTGTTGAAAATGACGTAACACACAATACAAACAAACAAAAAACTTGACTTGAACGTGTTACAGCAGATAATTATTGAATATCTGCGCTTGTGGGTGCTTAATGGAAAAAGCGGCATCTGAACCGGCGTCATTTTGCTCTTATTCGTGTGAGTGTATATTTAAGTTCCTGGACAGAAAACTTACAACCCGGATGCTTTTGTTAAATCAGCTTCTTCCATTAGACGTATTCAAATATAGTGTGTCATTGATGGGATGCCGTAATGGGTTTAAGGTTGTTTATTCTAATCTAGATGCTTTCTCTGTCGGAAGTAAGGTGTAAGCTTGATTCTTGTCTAGTGTTTTCACAAGAAGTGTTCTGCGCCGCCTGGAATATAATGTTAAAATAAGTCAATAAAACCTGATACTACACTTTCCTATGCCTAATGTTTAATTGCTAATATCGTAGGCTACATCATTTTGATCAATCGAGCCTCTTTTGTTTGGGGTCATAAAAGGCAGCACATACGCTCTTTCGAAAATGATTTCTATGGCTGTTTATTGACATCTGTTTATGCGAGATGTACTATCAGCCTGTACGAGTACGTCTATATAATATGTACCATAAAACCATAAAACATAATGCAAAATCGTTAAACAGTTGTTTTATAAGTAACCAATATATTTTGAAACTTGTTCAGTATGCAAAGTATTGCGATTTCTTGAGATATACTCCTCAAAATAGTTTCAGGACTACATAATAGAACAGTAATAATTACTTAATCTTTAATATTATGGAGTTCATGTACATATACAACTTTAATACATACGTGTAACGTAATAATTGTAACAGAATACAACTCAGATTAAAATTTGCAAAAAGACAGTCAGTTGTTCAATTGCAGCACTTTAAAAAACTAGCAAAATCTAAACATGGTCCATAAATTATTTTGAGGAATATATATAACAAAATAGTATGAATCGGTTTCAACAGCATATTCGTATATTGCCCCCGTCCATCGCTTAAATGCGTCTTTTATGTAACAGTTGTTATGCAGTTATCCTGGAAACTGATCAATAAGCGTTATGTCAAGTTTCGAAATAAGAATAGAAAACAAGACTCAATGTGTCAATCAACTAAAGAACAGCTGTCAGACATAATCACACGGAAAAATAGTATACGTATGTGACGTTTGTCTGTGTCACATCAGATAAGTATGTTAACGCAGCATAGACAAGTCTATAAACAACCATTGGAGAATTAAGCGCTTGAAACTCTATTTCCGGTCAAATGTTAGCATTGTATTAAAGTATTATATTTACTGTTATACACCGTTAAATATAATCAGTTTTAATTGTACCAAACGTTATACTATTGTTTGCACGATCAGAAAATGATGACGTCAGTTAAAAATTGTGATGTCATATGTGACATGTAACTAACATACAGCAACTTGGACTTTAATTTCGAACAGGTGATTCCACTACTCCAGCCTTTAAAGGTTCCGAGTATTGTATAATCACACTTAGGATATGTTGTCTGCTTTTTAAGTTAGTCCTTTGACTGTTTCTTGTGATACGCCGGCTTCATAACCTCTGAATTCACTAAATTACATTTATTTATTTTCGCCCATTTTTCTCGATTAGGGCAAAGCTGGCCATGGAAAGGTATAACAATATCTCATTGAAGGTTCCGTTATCACCTTCATATGCGTACCATCTTCGGGATAGCTCAACTGTTCGTAATGTTGACATTTTAAATATTCAGTTCTGCTCGACCCGGGGCTAGAGGGTGTGAACGGTAGCAAGCATTGTTCACTATCGTTCATGAACAGTCTCAATCAACCCGAGACTGCAATATTTCTTGTATTTAGTTCTTGAGTTGGCTGTAGACCCCTACCCCAACATCGGGAATTTTGTAGGGTATGATGTTCTGAAAGAACATACATTAAGCTTCAAAATGAGACATGTGTGCTATCTGTGCGTTGGGGCTTTAGTGAGTTTATTAACACAACACTCTTATATCTAGTAAATATATGTGACTTTATGCGCATTGTTTATTCAGGAAAGTAAGTGACGAACAACTTGTCAGTATAGTGTCGATATATGCCACGATGTGACTGTTTGTCACGAGAGTGTGAATGTATTTTATGGTAAAAAATTAGTCATGTAATATTGCACGAAACATTGTAATATGATGTAACATATTATTTTCCGGTTATTACATAATGAAAATGATACGGAATAAAGCAATATAAAATCGATGTACTAAATATTATTAGGAAAAATTACGTCATCTAGGTTGTTACATGATTGGTCGTTAATTAAAAATAACTTTTTTGCTATTAAAAACATTAATCGTGTTTATATAATCGTATTGCTACATGTAATATTAATTAGCTATGGCGATTTTCGCCAATCTCATCAGACAATTTGACGGATGAACTCGCCATATGGAAAGGAAAAAGCCACTGACCTTGGCATATATCGAAAGAACGAAGCGTATTATATTCTAATGTTTTAGAGTAATGCACATTATCTTAACGTGTCTAAAATAAGATCGAACTTGAAGAAATATAAAAAGATCGGACAGGGAAAGCAGCACTCAAGGAGGAGAGTCAACCACAAAACACAGAAACAAACACGCAAACAGACAAACAAGAAGGCAAAAGTAATACTAAATGCAAACGACATCACAAACACAAAAGGGTTGACAATAGGGCTTACCGCCTTGGAACGCTACCCATGAACCGATCCTGCCATAAATGTACACGCTTACACAACTAATTCACATGTATTTAAATCACTAAACAAATCTTATTCGTATACGTTAAATATCTCTCGCAAACTGTTAAGGTCAAATTCATAATGTCTCTTTCACTAGAGTTTCATGTCTCGGTAGTTATAAACAAAACTGACCTAGCATGAACCCATGGTAAGGACACTTCACGTGTGTAAATACAACCCCACATGAACCCATAGAGGGGTCAATAAGTGATAATGACTCGAGTTTTAATATAACAGTCGTCTGTAAGTTGTAATTGACATGAACACATAGACAATTACTTTTCATAGTTCTATGTTGTCTGTAATGTTGATCCCATATGCAATTAAGGCCGTGAACCCACTAACCTCTATTTATTAACGTTTGTATTTCGTGAACGCATTTGAACGCCATCGTCCCAAATGTCGAATAATTCCGTCGGACACGTTGTTTTCCATGAGATGTGTTGCTCGGCCTATTCTGAAACTGTGCGATTTGAATTCTGTTGTACTAAGACCTATATATGCTAGCGATGCGTTCAGTGTATTTACAAACGTTTATCTGGCTATTAGGGTAATTGAAGCGATTGAAAATAACGGTCCGTCAGAGATCCCCCGTTGTTGCAGGTAAGTCTCCAGACTCTTTGCCGGACAGTGTACGCCGTTTTACGATTTAATTTCAATTGTGTGTGTGTTTCCGTTGGAATGCTTAAACTTCTTGGATGTAACATAAATGGTACCGTTTACTATTGTTAACTGATTCCTATGAATAATATTGGGTTCTGTTATATCATAGCGATATGTTATCATTGATTGCGTGTATTTTCCCACGGCAACATGTGGGATAGAATCCACTAACTGCTGTATAATGGGCAATGCTGTTGGTAACCTGATATCACTGGGATGATGTAGCCTGCGGTATGAATTCATCAATGTTTTTATTATGAATGTATCAGTTGGGTCTTGTGATCCTTTGATTTTATGAGCATATGATATTGCCGAAACATAACAGGACACAGTGTTCGCGGTCATACGCTTTTGTTTCAAGGACGCGATGAACAAAACAACGATTTGCCAAGACAGTGGTATTCTATATTCCCTCTTAAAAGTCGCACAGAAAAGTCTTAATTGTGTCCACTCCCTTTTATAAGCAGATACCGATCTTGGAGCTAGCTAGTTGTTAAATAGGTCTACTATGTCATGTCGCAGAATGGATATGTCGGCCGGCTGTTTCCAAAGGTTCATTATCGTACTCTTCGGTATCTGTGTCATTTCTGAGTCTGCCCAATGAGCCTCGGCCTTGAACCTCCTGATCTCCTGTCTAGATAAATAGTCAGATAATCGATTGGATGACCCTGGCAAAAGACGTGCTGTGAAGTAGATATTATATTTCATGATAAGGCCGACGTATTGTCTCAGTAGCTGCATAATTGGTTTATCCTTGCTTGTATCATTGTTTAAAATAAATGACAGAGCCTCGTTATATGTAAAGAATCATACCGATTTATTGCTCATGGATTTACCCCATATTTGAACCGTCAGAAAAATTGGGTAAAATTCCTGCAATGTAATATTTACGTTAGTCCATTGTTCGTTCCAAACACCAACAAACCAGTGCGGGCCAAAAATAGCACAATACCCTTGCGAAAATTGGATTGAAATTACTTAGAATCCCTAGATTTTTTTTCTAAGTATTCCTAGGAATTCCATGAAAATCAAAGGATTAAGGCATTGGATTTTGTTGGATTTCATTGGCGGTATTGGCTGCACTTTCCTAGGAATTCCTATGAAATCTCAGATGGGAAAACATTGGAATTTGTAGGAATTTTAAAACAGAAAGCATTGGAAATTGCTAGGATTTCCTAGGAATTCTGAAGTGGAAAAACATTGGATTTCCTTGGCGGTATTGGCTGCGATTTCCTAAGAATTCCTAGAATATCTAAAGAAGAAAAACAATGGAATTCTTATGAATTTTAAAACAGAAAAACATTGGAATTCATAGGAATTTCAGAACAGAAAAACATTGGATATTGCTTGGGTTTCTTAGGAATTCCAAGTTCTCTACAAAAACATAAAGCAGAAACAATATAAGATTTCTTTGGACGTGCATTTCTGGTGACAATGATAATAAAATATTCATATTTTTTATTTATTTTTTAATAAAATAATTCACAGCAACCTATTAGACACTGGCTTATACAAAGTTTTCTTGATATTTTGCGTTTAAACTAAATTATTCTTTTAGAAAAAAATATATTTAAAATTAATCAGATGTTCTTATAGGTTGCATTTGCATCATTTCAACATCTGCCAAATAACATAAATATGATCGATTTAAGCTTAAACCATTTTAAAATCATTAAAATAAAAAACACTACAAAATAATGTACTTATAGTGCTTATAACCATATGAAAGAATCATAAATCCTTGTTCCCCGTAATGTGTTCATCCTGTGTTTCTTGGTCCATGCTAAGGTCTGACATATTCGAAAGAAAATACAGAGATCATATTCCTATTTATCATATACTTTAAGATTAAAAATAAACGGCAAATCTAGAATTCAAAGAGGGATAAAATGCTGCAATTCTAGCTTAAATGTAATGTGGTCAATCTACTTTTTCAACATATTTCTTAAACAGGAGAGCAGAATTATCAGATAAGACTAGTTGCTCTTATTATTGATTTCAATTTGGGACAGTAAACTAGTTTATCAGAGAATTAGTAGATTAATGTCTACTGCAATTCCGAAATGTATATACTGTTAGTCTAACCAAAGATATATGGGAAACTTACTTTTACATGCTAAATATGGAACATTTTTCCTCCAAGACTTCATCTCCTGGTTCGTCTGGTACCAGCCCGTCATGGCCCCTAATGAAAGCAGTCTCTCCCGTCATGGCCCTAATGAAAGCAGTCTCTTTCAGTTTTAAAAAGTATTTTTAAGTTTATGACAAGTGAATTTAAATCACTGTCATGTGAAAACATATATACAAGTCATGTTTAAGGCGGTAGCCCTATTGTCAACCCTTTTGTGTTTGTGATGTCATTTGCATTTATTATTGCTTTTGCCTTCTTGTTTGTCTGTTTGCGTGTTTGTTTCTGTGTTTTGTGGTTGACTGTCCTCCTTGAATGCTACTTTCCCTGTCCGATCTTTTTATATTTCTTTTTAGAACAAGTCATTTTTACGAGTTGTTTATATCATCTGTTTTGATGATATGACTGTACACATCAGATTACATTCTACTGTAGTCAAGCTTCTGTCTTAATCCTTCAGTAAAATATAGCCAGTCACTTGTATCCAACAGAATCAAGAGTTTCAATACAAATGATTTCACAATTTAGTACTTCTTGAATAAGATATAAACAAATACATGTTCCCAACATGTTAGAAATATTAAAAATGACCAACCAGTATTTTGTTTAACCAATCAACTCTCAGCAAATCAGGGGTAACACAGAGGTTAATTCAGAGTATAGTATGTAAATGTACCACTAATGTATGTCCAATAGATGTATCACCTCACATCTGGCAATGATTCTCTTTGGAATTTATCCTGACTTGCCAATACAAAGGGCTGCATTAGACCGTTCTGTGTTTTCAGTATTTTAGAAATCTGTAAACTGATCCTAGTACATGTATCTGATACATGTACATTGTGTTTATTATACAGGAGTTTGAACATCATTTGACTGTGTAGCCAATTCAAAGAAAATAGTGATCAATTACTTATATTATTATAATCAATGTTCAATCAATGTTAATTTTATTATAATTTATTTTTTATTTTTATTAATGGTTGTTGTTCTCACTGCTCAAGCCACAGTAGCGCAGCAGCAGTAGTAGTAGTAGTAGTAGTAGTAGTAGTAGTAGTAGTAACAGCACTAGTAGAAAAAGTAGTTGTATTAACAGCAGTAGCAGCAACAACAGCAGTAGTAATAGTAGTAGAGCAGCAGCAGTAGTAGTAGAAGTAGTACATGTAGTAGTAACAGCAGCAGCAACAACATCAGTAGTAGTAGATTAGCAGTAGTAGAAGTAACAACGGTAGTAGTAGTAGAAGTTGTGCATGTAGTAGTAACAACAGTAGCAGCAGCATCAACAACATCAGTACTAGTAGAAGTAGGAATATAGAGTAGAGCAGCAATAGTAGTAGGAGTAATAGCAGTAGTGGTACAGGTAGAGCATGTAGTAGTAACTCCAGTAGCAGCAGCAACAACAGCAGTAATAGTAGTCGAAGTATTAGAAGTATAGCAGCAGCAACAGCAGTAGTAATAGTAGTAGTAGTAGTAGAGCAGCAGCAGTAGTAGTAGTAGAAGTAGTAGATGTAGTAGTAACATCAGTAGCAGCAGCAACAACAGCAGCAGTAGTAGAGCATCAGTAGTAGTAGTAACAGCAGCAGTAGTAAAAGTAGAGCATGTAGTAGTGACAGTATAGCAGCAGCAACAACAGCAATACTAGTAGAAGTAGGAATAGTAGAGCAGCAACAGTAGCAGTAGAAACAGCAGTAGTGGTAAAAGTAGTACATGTAGTAGAAACACCAGTAGCAGCAGCAACAGTAGCAGTAGTAGAAGATATATTAGAAGTAGAGCAGCAGCAGTAGTAGTAACAGCAGTAGTAGTAGTAGAAGTAGTGTATGTAGTAGTAACAGCAGTAGCAACAGCAGCTGTAGTACTATAGCAGCAGTAGTAGTAGTAATATTAACAGCAGTAGTTGTGGAAGTAGTACATGTAGTAGTAACATCAGTATCAGCAGCAACTACAGCAGTAGTAGCAGTAGTAGTAGTAGAGCAGCTTCAGCAGCAGTAGTAGTAGTAGTAACAGAAGTAGTAGTAGAAGTAGTACATGTAGTAGTAACAGCAGTATCAGTAGCAACTAAATCGGTAGTAGTAGTAGAGCAGCATCAGCAGCAGCAGTAGTAGTAGTAGTAGTAACAGAAGTAGTAGTAGAAGTAGTACATGTTGTAGTAACAGCAGTGTCAGCAGCAACTAAATCGGTAGTAGTAGTAGAAGTAGAGCAGCAATAGAAGTAGTAGTAGTAGTAACAGCAATAGTAGTAGTAGAAGTAGCGCTTGTAGTAGTAACAGTAGTAGCAGCGGCAACAACAGCAGTAGTAGTAATAGTAGTAATAGATCAACAGTAGTAGTAACAGCAGCAGCAATTTCTATTGTTGTTGTAGTAGTAGAAGTAGTAGTAGTGGTAGTAGTTGTAGCAGCAGCAGTAAAAGTAGTAAATAAGTCCAAAGTATACCAATCTTTTTCCAATTGTGAAAACCTTGGAAAACACTGGACTTTTTTTTTCTGGTCAAGAATTCAAGTCCAAGCTTTTCCGAAGTGTGCTGATGGACAGAGAGTAGAAGTCCAAAGAAATTCCATGTGTATGCACAGGGAAAAACATTGGATTTTGATGGATTACAAATCCAATGTTTTCCAAACTTTCTCCAAGAAACAATCTTGAGAATTCCATGGTATTTCTAGGAGTTTTCATTCCAAGGAAATCCAATGTTTTCCAAAAGAGAAAACATTGAACTTCCTTGGAATTCTGAAGAATTCTTAAGAATGAAAAATGCTTGGATTTATTTCTGCATGGGTAGCCGACATTTCCACCGGCGTCTCTAAACAAGTTCTAGTCGGGCGAAAACAACATGTCTGAAAGGAACATAGATTTTCCATTTAACGATGCTAAAATTGATTCCATATCAAAAGGTCTTGCTTGACGCTATTCGTTAGACGGACGCGATAATATGGCTTTTTGGCGTTAAGCGTGAGATTTATTAATGACCGCAGAAATGTTCTTCCTGACAGTATTGCGTTAGCGCAAACATTTAATGTTCCAATTATTGATTGAAGATCCCGAAGTGTGATTTTATCTGTAGTCAGATGCCGATCAATTAAGCGTTCGCCGCGATCTTATTTGTCCAGAGGGAGCCTTACTTCCATTAGCACCGAATCCAGTTCGTAACCCACGGACGTTATGACGTTGCCTGAAATAACAGTATTTTACTCTGCCATTTGCAGCCCAATATCGGCGCAAAATTCTAGAAATTTATTCAGGTTAATCTGACCCGTTGACCGTGTCTCTGAAATTAATAAATAGTCATCCAAAATTTGAATAACTTAAATTGGAATATTTAACTTCTCTTTTGCGACCCATTTGAGAGCACGGCTAAACGCTTCAAATATCTGGCAAGAAATTGGTATTGTTCTGGCTTGACCGGAATAACACGGAATGCTGATTTGATGTCGAATTTAGACATGAAACATCCTCTACCAATTCGCTTAATTGCCGCGATAGCATCGTAAATACCTGCGTAGTGTATGACTTTGAGTTCTTGGTCAATGCCATCGTTTATTGAATTACCGTGTGGATAACTTAAATGATGTATTAGCATATATTTGCCAAGGTTGTTTCGCTTTTCGACTAAACCTATGTGATAACTGAAAATCTGGAAATGACGGATTTATGAATGGGCCTACGATCTTACCGCTTTTTATTTATAATCGATGTGTTTGTCAATAATATCGGGGATTTGATACGCCGATTTTAAATTTGTGTGGGTACATGATGAGGGATTCCCGTTAAACATGTTAATGCCCATGTCAAAACCATTTTTAAAATCATTTAGTAGAAACTGATTATGTTGGTATCCTTGCAGCCAGAATTCTATACGGTCGGCATTAATTTGACTTTGAGGTTCATTGCGAGCGGGGATTGGGCCTGGGCCGGGTACGGACTTCCATTCGAGGGACGTGCGGCTGTTTTGTTTCCGTTGAACAGGTCGTTTCTATACTGCACTAAGGGTTGTGGGGTTTGAAAACGGCTTTTGATACAAAAAGAATTATTCGTGGGACGGTTGCAGTTAACCACTGGATGCTGACCGTCGCAGTCGCAGCTAAAACATGGATGTTGAAACGAATATACGTTCCCTTTGTTGCACCCCATGTCTCTGTGATAGGGAAAGCAGGCACCAGCTGGCATTTTCTGACACCTACTTTGTGAACTTTGGGTTGCACTGGAATATGATAAAGCGGCATGTGTTTAATGCAGGGTCTCTTTGACATATAACTCTAGGTCAATGCTTCCCTACGCTGCTAATCTAATGTGACTTGCTTTAATTTTGACATTGTTAATTATCCCCACTTGCATGGGGATGTTCCCCGAGCAACTTCTTATGGGGTGTATGTATCTCAACTTATTCGTTTTTCAAGAGCTTGTACTCGAGTTGAGGACTTTAATATTCGTAATCTTTGTATAACTAAAAAGCTACTGAATCAGGGTTACCGTTACTATAAACTTCGTAAAACCTTTGCAAAATTTTATTATCGTAACCCTGATCTTCTTTCCAAATATATATGTAATTTAAGGACTCTTCTGCGACAAGGAATATCACAACCTGACTTCTATGGTGATGTGATTTATAAACTTCGTAAGATTCTCGGTCATGATCACTTTCATACTATCTTTGTTAAACTTGTTAAAAAGGGGCACTAAAACAACACGGTAGTAAGGCACCTGACGCCTCTGTATATGAGAGGGAACTAAACACTGCTCATTAATAACGCACTTGACGTCTCTATGTATGAGAGGGAACTAAACAATTTTCGGCGCTCTAGTACTGGACCACTCACTACACAAACAATCATTTCCCACGTTAATTCCATGACACACGTGGCAACAGAAGCAATTTTCATATCTACACGAAAGGATCCTTAAGCAATTTTGCCGTTTATTCTAAAATATAATTTTACATGCATTAACGCACATATAAACTTACTTAACGTCCCAGCCTTAGCTTCGCCAACAACTCTGAAAATTCTCGCTTCCCACTGGGAGCTCGACTTGTAAGTCAGTCGTGTCGATTCTTACGGATGGCGGGAGGAGTACAGGTCTACCCAGAAAAAGTTGGAGGTCTGCACTCACCACACAAATAACGACCGTCATATTTAACCTTACATGTGTTGAAAATGACGTAAAACACCATACAAACAAACAAACAAAACAACAACATCTGAACTCAATGCGGTTTGATATTTTAACCAACACGTAACATTATTGTGTCAGAACGGTTAATCGGGAATATATTGGAAATGATGAAATAAATGACATAAGGAACTATTAGATACTATTACTTACTCTTTACGTTTAGGAAAAACATAAACTTTACAAAATGATATCGGTACACTGATAGTAGGTACTCCCTAGATGGTTCAAATTGTGTTTTTTATATTATATATGGTACATGATCATTTATTTGTTTCACTTATATTGCCTATTAATACTGCCTTGTTCGTTATAGAATATAAAATGGCGTGGATATCTATCTTTATTTACACCGTCTCGTTTTTTTGGGATGAAAGGGTAAGAGTGAGGTGTGGTGCACCCTAGAACCTGGTTTAAACCTTCAGCCGCATATTTTGCCACTGACCTAGGCGGTAGCCCTATTGTCAACCGTTATATTTGTGATGTCATATTTTGCCTTTTACTTACCTGTGTAGTTGTTGTTTGTTTCTGTGCGTGTTTGTGGAGTAGTTGTTGTTGTTTCTGTGCTTATTTGTGGAGTAGTTGTTGTTTGTTTCTGTGCGTGTTTGTGGGGTAGTTGTTGTTTGTTTCTGTGCGTGTTTGTGGAGTAGTTGTTGTTTGTTTCTGTGCGTGTTTGTGGAGTAGTTGTTGTTTGTTTCTGTGCGTGTTTCTGGAGTAGTTGTTGTTTGTTTCTGTGCTTGTTTGTGGAGTAGTTGTTGTTTGTTTCTGTTCGTGTTTGTGGAGTAGTTGTTGTTTGTTTCTGTGCGTGTTTGTGGAGTAGTTGTTGCTTGTTTTTGTGCGTGTTTGTGGAATAGTTGTTGTTTGTTTCTGTGCGAGTTTGTGAAGTAGTTCTTGTTTGTTTCTGTGCGCGTTTGTGGAGTAGTTGTTGTTTGTTTCTGTGCGTGTTTGTGGGGTAGTTGTTGTTTGTTTCTGTGCGTGTTTGTGGAGTAGTTGTTGTTTGTTTCTGTTCGTGTTTGTGGAGTAGTTGTTGTTTGTTTCTGTGCGTGTTTGTGGAGTAGTTGTTGTTTGTTTCTGTGCGTGTTTGTGGAATAGTTGTTGTTTGTTTCTGTGCGTGTTTGTGAAGTAGTTCTTGTTTGTTTCTGTGCGCGTTTGTGGAGTAGTTGTTGTTTGTTTCTGTGCGTGTTTGTGGATTGACTGCGGATCTTGAATGCTGCATTTCCAGTTTGACATTTATATCCACTTTTACACAGAACTTGGCAAAATAATTACATGTGCTTTAAAAAAGATATTCTTTGGCGCCATGCTATAATTATTAACTAATTCCCTGACAGTTTTCGTGTTCCTTGTCAGTCATGTTTTATTGCAACTAAAACAGAAGCATTTGAATACCACTGTAACACCTCCGGCAGAAATATGTCTGCAGTGCATGATATCCATATCCTTAAAACTTTACTTGAAATTAATGCAGCAGATAATAAGCTGTTATCGATTGTCTTCGCTTCTTCTTTGCTTTATGGACAAAATGGCATCTGCACCGGCGTCTATTTAATCATTTTACTCTTATTCGTGTGAGTGTATATTTAAGTTCCCGGACAGAACACTTACAACTTGAATGAATTGTTTTCAATCAGCTTATTCCATTAGATGTATTAAAATGTGGTGTGTCATTGATGCCTTAATGGGTTTCAGAATGTTTATTCTAATCTAGATGCTTTCTCGGTCGGTTGTAAGGTGTAAACTTGATTCTTGTCTATCGTTTTCACTAGAAGTGTTCTGCGTCGCCTGGAACATAATGTAAAAATAAGTGCATAACACTTGATACTTCACTTTCATATGCCTAATGTTTAATTGCTAATACCGTAGGCTGCATCATTTTTATCAATCGAACCTTTTTTGTTTGGGGTCACAAAAGGCAGCATATACGCTCTTGCGAAAACGATTTCTACGGTTGTCTGTTTATTCGAAATTTTCCATTTGCATGTACATCTATATCACAACAATATAAATATGTTAAAAACCATAAAACCATAAAACACAATGAAAATCGTTAAACAGTCGTTTTGTAAACTTGTAACCAATATATTTTTAAAAAATGTTCAGTATTTCGTTGTCTTCATATATACTCCTTAAAATAATTTCAGGACCTTAAAATGGAACAGTACTAATTACTTAATCTTTAATATTATGGAGTTCATTTACATATAAAACGTTAATACATACGTTTAACGTAACAATTGTAACAAAATACAACTAAACTTAACAAAGAGTATGATAATGGACCTTTGGAAACGGCCGAACACGACACATACAAAATATTGCTAAACTTTAAACTATACAACTAAACTTAACAAAACCTCGGTCTGAGGGAGTCTCGCCACCGCGGCAAACATGAAATATGTCCACCATAGACAACACTTCAAATGACCAAGTATCAAACAAATAAAATCGAGGTAATCATAAGAAGTTCAGGTACTGAGGTTAAGTGGTTTAACTAGGGTGTAGTTCTGGGAAAATAATGCAAAATATGACCTTGACCTTGGTAATTTTTGTCGTCCACAAATGTCCACCAATGCAAACAATACATATGACCAAGTATCAAAGACATAAAGTGGGACAATCACACAAGTTAACTGAGGTTAAGTTACCTAACCCAGGTTAAATTTTGGGGGGAAAACGCAAAATATGGCCTTGACCTTGGTAATTTTTGTTGTTAGTGATGCCATGAATACATATGACCAATATCAAACAAAGAAATTAAAGTTATCAGAAAAAGTTAACTGAGGTTAACTTATCTAACCAAACTGATGTTTAGGATAAATAACGCAAACTATGGCATTGACCTTGGTATTTTTGTCGTCCAGCAATGTCACCCATGCCAACAATACATATGACCAAGTATCAAAAAAGCAAAAAAAGAAATTAAAGTTATCAGAAAAAGTTAACTGAGATTAACTTATCTGACCAAACTGATGTTTCGGATGAATAACGCAAAACATGATCTTGACCTTGGTATTTTTTGTTGTTCAGAAATACATATGACAAAATATCAAAGACATAAAGTGCGGCAATAACAAAACGTTAACTGAGGTTAAGTTACCTAACCAAGGTTAAGTTTGGGGAAAATAGCGCAAAATATGACCTTGACCTTGATATGTTTTGTCGTTCAGCGATGTCCCCCAATGCCAACAATACATATGACAAATTATCAAAGACATAAAGTGAGGCAATCACATAAAGTTAATTGAGGTTAGGTTACCTAACCAAGGTTACGTTGCCTAACTAAGGTTAAGTTTGACCTTGACCTGGGTATTTTTGTCGTTCAGCGATGTCCACCAATGCCAACAATACATAATACCAGGTATCAAAGCCATAAAGCGAGGCAGTCACATAAAGTTAATTGAGGTTAAGTAATATAACCAAGGTTAAGTTTGGGGATAATAAGCAAAATATGACCTTGACCTTGGTAATTTTTGTCGTTCAGTGATGTCCACCAATGCCAACAATACATATGACAAATGATCAAAGACATAAAGTGAGGCAATCACATAAAGTTAATTGAGGTTAGGTTACCTAACCAAGGTTACGTTGCCTAACTAAGGTTAAGTTTGACCTTGACCTGGGTATTTTTGTCGTTCAGCGATGTCCATCAATGCCAACAATACATAATACCAGGTATCAAAGCCATAAAGCGAGGCAGTCACATAAAGTTAATTGAGGTTAGGTAATATAACCAAGGTTAAGTTTGGGGATAATAAGCAAAATATGACCTTGACCTTGGTAATTTTTGTCGTTCAGTGATGTCCACCAATGCCAACAATACATATGACCAAATACTAAACAAAGAAAATGAGGGAATCACATACAGTTAACTGAGGTTAATTTACCTAACCAAGGTTAAATTACCTAACCAAGGTTAAGTTTTGGAAAAATAACGCAAAATATGACCTTGACTTTGATAATGTTTGTATTACGTGATGTCCATTGACTCAATAAAGCATCTAAGAAAAAGAAAAAATCGAGCAGCGGTTGTTGAGATATTGTTCTTTTAAAATGTGGCCGCCGCCGCCGGAAAAGTGACTGCTATGTCTCGGTACCCATATTGTGGGCGAGACAAAAATTGCAAAGTTGTTCATCTGCAGCACTTTTAAATACTAACAAAATCTAAACAGGGTCCATAAATTATTTTGAGGAGTTATTCATAACAAATTATTATGAATCGGTTTCCACAGTATATTCGATTTTTGAATTCTCTTTATTGCCGCCGTCCATCGCTTAACTGCGTATTTTATGTAACAGTTGTTATGCAGTTATCTTGGAAACTGATAAATAAGCGCCTAATAGCGTCATGTTCAGTTTAAAAATAAGAATATAAAACAAGATTCAATTTGTCAATCATCTAAAGAAATAATCACACGGAGGACTGGTCTTATACGTATGTGACGTTTGTCTGTAGTCACATCAGATAAGTATTTTAACGCAATATAGACGAGTCTATAAACAGCCATTGGCAACTTAAGCGCTTGAAACCCAATTTCCTATCAAATGTTAACATTGTATTAAAGTATAATATTTACTGTTATCCACCGTTATATATAATCAGTTTTAATTCTACCAAAAGTTATACTATTGTTTGCACGATCAGAAAATGATAACGTCAGTTAAAAATTGTGATGTCATGTGTGACATGTACAGGAACATACAGAAACATACAGTAACTTAGGTTTTAATTTCGAATAGGTGATTCGACTACTCCAGCCTTTAAAGGTTCAGAGTATTGTGTAATACCTTTAGGATATCTTGTCTTCTTTTCAATTTAATCTTTTGACTGTTACCTGTGATACGAAGGCTTCATAACCTGTGCATCCCACTAAATTACGTTATATTTATTTCACCCATTTTTTTCTCGTTTAGTGCAAAGCATTTTGTTAGAAACTGGGACCATACACCACCGCTGGTCATGGAATGGTATAACAATATCTCATTGAAGGTTCCGTGTTCACCTTCATATGCGTACCATCTTCGAGATAGCTCAAATGTTCGTAATGTTGACATTTTAAATATTCAGTTCTGCTCAACCCGGGGCTAGAGGGTGTGAACGGTAGCAAGCATTTTTCACTATCGTTCATGAACAGTCTCAATCAAACCGAGAATACAATATTTCTTGTAAAAATGTTTTTTTGAAAAATGTTCCTTATTTCATCATTGGTATGTTCACTGTGAAACTAGTGCATTAGTTTATATCTCAAATAGGTTAGTTCACTGTTTGGTTTATTCAAGTAATGTGGTGAACAACATTTCAAGTTATACATGGACAGGATTAGAAAACAAGTGTTCGATGAAAACTTATATAAATTCATCGCCTTAATATTTATATTGACAAGTAAGATATGGCTGACATTTTATATGTTATAAAAAATATCTTATCGTGTTTACATGGCATTTGATGGAACTGAACATGTATAAATTGATATATGAATTCGGATTGTGTGCATGACAGACCTAATCCAACCCTATTAATGTATTTTCCTGAGTCACTACATAATATTATGTGAATGATAGCTAATATATTTGAACGAGATCTATCGATAAAAAACAAAATAAAAAAGAATGACAAAGCCTTTTTTCCCATTCCTACCAGTATTTTCTGCATTCTTTTTTATACTTATCCTAATTCAATGAAGTTTGTTGTGTTTAAGCCATATCGTTACCAAAAACGTTAATACATTTGAACGAGATAAATAACAAAATAAAAAAGTAAGACAAAGCTTTTTTTCACATTCCTACCAGCATGTTTTGTATTCTTTTTTATTCTTATCCTAATTCAATGAAAATTGTTTTGTTTTAGCCATATCGCTACAAAAAACGTCTTTGCAGAACTCCTATTTTTCAGACATTCAAGGGGCGAAACTCTGTCATGCATGATTGAATCTGATTAGTTTTCGAAAGGAATCGAGATCTCATGTATACGTATTTCTCTGACATTTTCATTTTACAATTATTCCCAGTTGACACTTATAAAATTTAAGCATTTCTAACTAACTTCACTTTTTATTCCCCGCCGATTAGGCGGAGGGATGCGGAGGGATATATAATTGCCTTTATCCGTCTGTCCTTCCGTGCGGTCCCATAACTCTGGTTAATGCCTCATCCGATTTCAATAATATTTTGCACAAATGTTCACCACCTTAGTACGCAAACCCGTTTTTTGCGGAATCAATACTTTCTGAGTGTGAGATACTTTTATAGAATGAGATATTTTGACATATCAGACAATTGATTCACCCTGTACAGAAAACCGTTTCGTTGGGACAGGCACAAAACATTGATGAGAGCGTATACTTATCGGGAAAACATACAGCTGTGACGTCATTAGCCTCTTTTTCAAAACTACTTCGATTACTGGAGTCATTTTTTTAATTGATCTAGTTTTGACTGAGACATTACATTTCAAACTTTTGAAATTGAAATGATGAGATCTTTATTGGAAACTTTGCTGTTTTGATGCAGCTGAATTGTATTATTGCTGATGGAAAACAGAGACAAGTTAGACGCGTGTTTGTTTTCATTTTGTATCGGCGATCGCTTAGACTATCGAGAACTGGTAACGCCAGGATACGTGGTCCCGCCTTAATTCCATTAAGCGATGGGAAGGTTTATATTAGCAAGATTTTATAACAGATAGTGTGACAATAAAAAACGTTTAAAACATTTTTCCTGATAAAAACATGTGATAACCTGTTTAAAATTACATATTAAATGTTTTAATTTACCATATGCAAACTTTTAACGACGAAATTAAGGTTTCATTTCACACTCCAGCCATGTCCAAGATGTGTTCGCTTTTTGGAGAAGTGGTTGGGTTTAAAAGTTAATACTCGGACCACGTAATGCGTTGTGTTATAAGTGCTCATGTTCTGTCTCTTAAGCTTGTTGTTCTTATTTATTTGGTAGAGAAATAGCAAACATTTTTGGACTGTAACAATATTAAAGCTTTATTTACTAATGGCAATTTAGACAATTACACTAGTATACGAATTCACCAAGGCTTTTGTGAAACATTTGAGCCTATGTTTGCCAGGTATGGAACAACTGTTTATGAAATAAATATTAGTAGTCCGATGGTTACGGAAGTGTTTCTCTTGCCGAAGATTTGGTTTTGTATTGCTATGAAAGTCTTAGAGTGTTCAGTTTCGGTATTTCAGTCTGTCGCTTCTATTCAAGGTTTACATACATGTATATACACTTAAAATGAAGACAAAATAAAAACGCTTTGTGTCAAGAGAGGTGATTGTAACTGCTATGGGATACCTATATCTGTGACTCGACGTATTCGTTTTTCTAGAGCTTGTAGCTGAGTTGACTGTCTAACATTGTTATATCTAAAATATACTCCATAAAAGCTACTGTCATTATAAATGTCGAAACCCATTGACACAACCGTATTTTCTATTTTTAAAATGAAAACGTAATTTAAGAAATCTTCGCGACAAGAACTATCACAAACCGACCTTTATTGTGACGTGATTTACACTCTTCTAAATATGCTTGTTCATGATCACGTTCACTCTCTCTTTATTATTATTTATTAATTTTGTCAGAAAGTCTATAGTTAAAGCCTATTTTCTGCAACACACTGCCTGGCGGAGATTATTATATCCTTGCAGTAATTGTTTGTCTTGAATGGGTGTTTTAGTTGACTGTGAATCTTACTTTACCTGTTTTCTAGACTTTTCAACCTACATTTAGTGCGACATAAGGCAGTGATTTTGATTCTTGTCAATCGTAATAAAGAACAGATAGTTCCATACAGAAGAATATGCCAACGCCAAACAAGACGTTCGGCCTTCATAGAACACAACCAGGTAATAAACGCATTTAGGCAATACAATGAACGTGCTAATCTATAAAATAACTGGTTTACAATATGGTACCTTCTTGAAAACACAAAAGGCAAAAGGGGTCATTGATATGGGTAAACCAATCATATGATGTTAAAACCTCATTTTCACCATATTGCCATTTCAATAAAATCAAACTATACCCTACCATACTTGACAGCATTCATAGACGATACAACTAAACAGTGAGTCGATCATGCACATATAAACCAAAATAAAATATATACAAATACACCAAAATGTACACCTAAATTATTAGCAAAATCTATGACAAGAGAGATGATTTTAATTTTGACATTGTTAATTATCCCCATTTAGATGGGGATAATCCGAGCAACTTCTTATGGGGTCTATGTGTCTCAACTTATTCGTTTTTCAAGAGCTTGTACTCGAGTTGAGGATTTTAATATTCGTAATCTTTGTATAACTAAAAAGCTACTCCATCCGGGTTACCTTTACCATAAATTTCATAAAACCTTTGCAAAATGTTATTATCGTAAAAAAGTATGATAATGGACCTTTGGAAACGGCCAAGCACGACACATACGAAATATTGCAGTCTCGGTTTGATGAGCGGTAGTGAAATATGCTAGCTACCGCTCACGCCCTCTAGCCCCGGGTTGAGCAGAACTCAATATTCATCAAATCAATAGTACACAATTTATTTTAACCATCCCTAAGATGGCATCCATACGGCGGTGGACATGGAACCCTGATCTTCTTTCCAAACATCACAACCTGACTTCTATGGTGATGTGATTTACAAACCTCGTAAGATTCTTGGTCATGATCACTTCCAAACTATCTTTGTTAAACTTGTTAAAATGTTTGTCAAAAGAGGTTATGACCCTATCATTGTACAACGTACTGCATTCTTAGTGGTGGACCCTTTTACAGTTCGCCACTGCGCTTTCCTCTTTCATTGTACAATGACCGGACAGGCTGTGGACCTATGATGACGACTATTTAAAGCCCATTAGGACGATGGTGTTTGATGTTTGTCCGCGGTCTTGTCTTGTCGTGCCCTCAATGGTTTATTCTCTTGTTGCTCTGGCTTCTGTCAAGTCATCGAGTACCTTCATTGTGGCTTTCTAGGCTTCTATTATTTTTGAATTTACATATACCCTTGTTGGTTAGATAATATTTCATGGTTGGGATTTCTTTATTTACACTGTCCCGTTTAATTGGGATTAAATAGGTCAAGTTTGAGGTTTGGTGCACCCTAGAACCTGGTTTAAACCCCCAGTGGCCTTTTTGGCCACTGACCGTTCCAAGGCGGAAGCCCTATTGTCAACTCTATTGTCAACTCTTTTGTGTTTGTGATGTCGTGTGCATTTTATATTACTTTTGCCTTCTCGTTTGTCTGTTTGCGTGTTTGCTTTTGTGTTTGTGGTTGACTGTCGTCATTGAATGCTACTTTCCCTGTCCGATTTTTATATCTTTCTTTTTTTAGTATTTATTATTCAAGTGTAGCACAATCTAGACATATTAAACTGTAAGTAACCATATTCAGGATTATTTGAGTTCTTTTGTTTTTATTTTGTTAATGCACTTGGAATGGAATTCCACGAAAAGGGACATAACCTTTAATTTACTAAAGGTGGCAATGTGTACACAATCGATACAGAAAATATCTTCAATTACCCGTGTTATACAGCTTAATAGCTCAGTGGTAAAGCGTCGGCTTGTGTAACACAAGTTGAAATAATCTGTTCTTGGCCTTGTGTTCGAATCCCATTAAAACATTTTACGTTTTTGCTTTTCTTTATTATTTTTTTGTTTTTGATGTTTGTTGTTGTATTTTCGTTTTTGTTGTTTGCCGCAAGATGACCCTAGAGGTTGGGACTACCTCAGGAAAAAAGCAATGTCGGTGACTGTATTTACATCAGTTTTATGCAACTTTTAAAATATGTTAAATTCATATACAATTATCAAAGAAAACTAAACGAATACACAGATGAAAGACGAAAAAGACTTATCGTGAACGTTCGTAGTATTATCACGAATACTGAATATGTCGGCTGTCTATAGCAGACACGAACGTGTTGTCGAAGTTAGAACACTGTTCATGATCAGTAACGTTACAACAATTATGCTCTAACAGGATGTATATAATGCGCGTGAGCGGGTGAGCATGATGCGCGACTCCAGCGAGCGTTGATTGTCATAAAAAGCCTTCTATAAGAATTGTTGACGTGATGATTAACCTTCAACGAGGTTGAGATGGGCTGTTACACCAATGATGTTTGATGACGGGCCAAACACGTGTCTCGGGGTTTGTCGCTTCTATGAACACATGACCATGTTGTCCATGTACGGGGATCGTCTCTACCCGCTCATTACGTTATACTCTGAATCTCCGAGAGGTCTACACACCCCAAAAGGCTCATCTCTACACCGGCAGGCTTAGGCTGTAACGATACATACTTTTAGACGTCTGTTCATTAACACAAAACTCTTATACAATCATCGTTACACAAACAAATCATTATCTAGTAAATAAATGTGACTATATGAGCCACTCTCTAATTATGACGTGTAGGAATATATACGTATTCTACAACGCCATTTATACGCATCGGCATAAACACAGGTATATCATCTCACCGTTAACCAATGCACCTAATATACAACGTTATCAATTTAATTCTGTATTAAAATTAATGATCGACTGCTATAACTATATATCATAAAGTTAACTTCATATGCTAGTTGTATCAAGTTAATGTGTGCGAGACATATTAAAGTTGACCGGATGTAACAACGTCACCAAGCAAAATGGCGACGCTCATTAAATACAACTGTACAATACAATTTCATAAAATAGATTCACTGACCAAATATTGCCTCTGAATCTCACCATTTCCAATCGACTGCTCCAAGCTAAGCGATTTTCATTCGTCCTGGCCACTACTAAAAAACAACGCACTTTATAATCCATCTTGCCGCCCAAACAATGTTTAAACATATTTATTTTACATCGATTGCGAAACAAGTTCTTGCAACTTAGATTAATCACTCTCGATAGCTTCTTGGGTAGAACCAGTACTAAGCAATGGGATTAGTTATTTTGCTCAAGGATAAATAACTTGGCCGCGGCGACGTTCGAACCCACCATCTCTCGATCTGAAGTTCGGCGCTCTACCACTGGACCACGCACTCCACAAACAACCATTTCCTACGTTAATTCCTTGACACACGTGGCAATAGATATCTACACGAAAGGACCCTTAAACAATGTTACCCTTTTGAGAAATACCTATAATTGTACATGCATTAACGCACATATAAACTTATTAAAAGGCCCAGCCTTAGCTCCGCTAACAACTCTGTGACAATTCTCGCTGCTTTTCCATGGAACATGAATATATCATGCAAATGGTGAATATGTTTCAATTGGACAATGGATTAGCATGACATTCACAAATGTCGTCAAGTACTTACAAGAACTATGTACGACCAATACGGTATAACTCAAGATAATTTGTGACATTTTTCTTTATATGTTTTTTGGAATTTCGAGTCAGGTTTTTATATATATATAATTCTTATTCATATTTGTATTTATTTTATTTGTTATACATTTCTATTTCATTGCAAGATGGACATTTCAATCGGGAATTATAAAATACACTACTCAGGGTACAATCGTAAAATTCACATCGTAGAATTACTCCACAGCTGTATCAGTAGACTCGTCGGCAGTGTCGGTGGTGTCTTGATGAGGACCATTTAACAATGAAAATAAAAGGTACATAACAGCTTGCAAATAACGTCTCCGTGGCTGAATGTTTAAAGACGTTGCGTTGTAAACCTTCGTCTCTCGTCGATGCGGGTTCAAATCCCACTGGGAGCTCGACTTACGTCTCCCCGCGCTTGCAATCAGTACTGTTATAAATTCGATCTTTTACATTTTCAATTTCTTTTGTTTTCTTACTAAATTGTTGATTCGGTGGTTCCACTACTCCGGCCGATAAAAGGCTCTGGGTATTGTTTAACCACTCATAGGATATGTTGTCTGCTTGTTGATATGCAGGCTTCATAACCGCTGCTCCCAACTAAATTCCATTATGTTTATTTCGCTCTTCGGGGCATTTAATTTTATTAGATACTGGGACCATTCGCCGTACGACATGGGGAAGTAGTGCACTCCATGTCTATCGCCATATGCATGCCATCTTCGAGATGGTTAAAATTGTGTACTATTGATTTTATTAATATTGAGCTTTGCTCAACGCGGGGCTACAGGGCGTGAGCGGTAGCTATCATATTTCACTACCGCTCATGAACAGTCTCAATCAAACCGAGACTGCAATATTTCGTTTGTGTCGTGCTCGGCCGTTTCCAAAGGTCCATTATCATACTCGTTTTTATAGCAGAGTGGCGTTGCTTGTGCAGTGTGGCGGCAGTAAAACGTCTCCCCACTCTTGCAATCAGTACTGTTATTCATTCGATCTTTGGAGATCGTTGAGCCCGATAACTATATTTAGTTATCAGTGGTACTTTTTCAATTTCTTTTGTTTTCTTACTTAATTGTTGATTCGGTGGTTCCACTACTCCGGCCAATGAAAGGCTCTGTGTATTGTTTAACCACTCATAGGATATGCTGTCTGCTTTTTGAAACGCAGGCTTCATAGCCGCTGCTCCCAACTAAATTCCATTATGTTTATTTAGCTCTTCGGGGCATTTATTTTTATTAGATACTGGTACAATACACCGTACGACATGGGGAAGTAGTGCACTCCATGTCCACCGCCATATGCATGCCATCTTCGGGATGGTTAAATTTTGTACTATGGATTTTATTAATATTGAGTTCTGCTCAATCCGGGGCTAGAGGGCGTGAGCGGTAGCTAGCATATTTCACTACCGCTCATGAAAGTCTCAATCAAACCGAGACTGCAATATTTCGTATGTGTCGTGCTCGGCCGTTTCCAAAGGTCCATTATCATACTCGTTTTTATGTGAGGACGTGTCGATTCTTACGGAAGACGGGAGGTGTACAGTACTGGCTCTACCCCGGAAAAGTGGGTGCTCTGCATCCACCATAAAACATCGACCGTCATATATCACCTTACATGTTTTGAAAATCACATAAAACACAATACAAACAAATAAAGAAACAAAACAACGACAACCGGGCTCAATGCGGTTTGAACTTTTAACCAACACGTAACATTATTGTGTCAGAACGGCTAATATATATTGGAAATGGTGAAATAATTGACATCAGAAACTATTATATACTATTACTTACTGTTTACGTTTAGGAAAAGATATTATATAAGATACAAGATCATTTATTTGTTTCACTTATATTGCCTATTAATGCTGCCTTGATCGTTAGAGAATATAAACTGGCGGGGATATCTTTATTTACACCGTCTCGTTTTCTTGGGATGAACGCGTAAGAGTGAGGTGTCGGGCACCCTAGAACCTGGTTTAAACCATCAGCCGCATGTTTTGCCACTCACCTAGGCGGTAGCTCTTTTATCTGTGTAATGTAGTATTCTGCCTTTTACTTATATTTGTTGTTGTAGTCCTGTTTGACATTTATATCCACTTTTACTCAGAATTTGGCAAAACAATTAAATGTGCTTCAAATAAAGCATTTCTTTGGCGCCATGCTATAATTATTAAATAATACTCTGACAGTGCTCGTGATCCATGTCATTCAGGTTTTATTGCAACTAAAACAGAAGCATTTGAATACAACTGTAACACCTCCGGCAGAAATATGTCTACAGTACATGCTATCCTTAAAACTTGACTTGAACTTGTTACCGCAGATAATAAACTGTTATTGAGTTTCTGCGCTTCTGGGTGCTTAATGGAAAATGCGGCATCTGAACCGGTGTCTATTTAATCATTTTGCTCTTATTCGTGCGAGTGTATATTTAAGTTCGCGGACAGAACACTTACAACCTGAATGCTTTGTGTTGAATCAGCTTATTCCATTAGGTGTATTAAAATATAGTGTGTCATTGATGGGATGCCTTAATGGGTTTAAGGATGTTTATTCTAATCTAGATGCTTTCTCGGTCGGTAGTAAGGTGTAAATTTGATTCTTGTCTAGCGTTTTTACAAGAAGTGTTCTGCGTCGCCTCGAACATAATGTAAACATAAGTCAATACTAGAACGAATTCGACGGCGTGGCCGTCGTAAAATACCCTGTTTATTCACACAGGTCACTTCTCCCCGCCCACCACCACCCTACCCCCACAAATCCCCGCAGTATATACAATGTAATCTCTTCATCAAAATGTTCATTTGAGAAATATTGTTTAAATGAATTGACCCCCTTTTACCCTCCACCCATCACCCACACCCTCCAACCCAAACCCAGGGAAGACGTCCGAGCTTTAAATAATAAATCATAAATCATTTGACATGCTGTGTATCTCTTTATTAGATGACTATTATACCAATTAATGTGCAAAAGTATGAAAAAATGGCACCGTAATTGCCTTATTAGTGTATTTGATGCCCCTTCCTCCAGGCCCAACTATAACATAGAAGGAAACAAATGTACCCACCCCCAACCCAACAAACCACACACAATCCCCCCGCCACTCCCTGGGTCCCCGGGCAGACGGTCCGATTTCGATATAATAAAAATAATAAAATCATTTAATATGTTGCTTATCTGTTATAGACGTTTACATACACCAAGTTATGTGCAAGAATATGGAAAAATAACAGTGTAATTGAATTTTTAGTGTATTTGACATTTTGACCTTGGGTGCAGAGCCATTATCATAATGTTTAATTTGAGAGATAATTACAAAACAAAATTACCTCAAATCAAGCCCGCCTGCCCAAACCACCCTGGGCCCCAGGGCAGACTTTCGAGTTTGCAAAATAAAAAAATCATTTGATATGTTGTTTATCTTTTATAGACGATTACATATACCTAGTTATGTGCAAAAATATGAAAAAATGACAGTGTAATTGAATTTTTAGTTTATTTGACCTTTTGACCCCTCTGAGGGCCCCTGGGCTCGGCGCCAAAGATAATAGAGCTATTGCACGCCGTCATCATATGGTGATGTCATACCCTAAAGAAATATAAAAAGATCGGACCTGGAAAGTAGCATTCAAGGAGGACTGTCAACCACAAAACACAGAAACAAACACGCAAACAGACAAACAAGAAGGCAAAAGCAATAATAAATGCAAACGACATCACAAACACAAAAGGATTGACAATAGGGCTACCGCCTTGGACCGGTCAGTGGCAAAGTAGGCCACTGGGGTTTAAACCGGTTCTAAGGTGCACCAAACATCACATTTACCCTACTGTCATCCAATTAAAACAGGACAGTGTAAATAAAGAAATCCCCGCCATGATCTAATCTCTAACCAACAAGGCAGCATCAATAGGCAATATAAGTAAAACACAAATATGCTCGTGTAAATATAATACAAAAAAACAATAGCCTAAAAAACCACAATGAAGGTACTCTATGACTTGGCAGAAGCCAGGGCAATAAGAGAATAAACCATTAAGGGCACGACAAGAAAGATCATAGACAAACATCAAACGCCACCGTCCCAATGGGCTTTAGGTAGGCGTCATCATAGAGTCCACAGCCTGTCCGGTCATCGTACAATTAAAGAGGAAAGCATAGTGGCGAACTGTAAACGGGTCCACCACCAAGCATGCAGTACGTTGCAAAACGATAGGGTCATAACCTCTTTTGATAAACTTTTTAAGAAGTTTAACAAAGATAGTATGACAGTGATCATGACCAAGAATCTTACGAAGTTTATAAATCACATCACCATAGAAGTCAGGTTGTGATAGTCCTTGTCGCAGAAGAGTCCTTAAATTACTTTTATATTTGGAAAGAAGATCAGGGTTACGATAATAAAATTTTGCAAAGGTTTTACGAAGTTTATGTAACGGTAACCCTGATTTAGTAACTTTTTAGTTATACAAAGATTACGAATATTAAAGTCCTCAGATCGAGTACAATCTCTATAAAAACGAATAAGTTGAGACACACACACCCCATAAGAAGTTGCTCGGGGAACACCATCCCAGTGGGGATAATTAACAATGTCAAAATAAAAATCATCTCTCTTGTCATAGATTTTGCTAATTATTTCACCATTTTCAACCGAGAGATCTAAATCATGAAAAGAAGCTTTATTATCAGATATATTAGCTTTGTTAGCTGAAGTTCTTTCGGATAAATATAATTAACCATAGTTGGAAAGAAAGGGTTATCAATGTTCAATATGTCATCCAAATACCGAGAGGTATCATTAAAGGCTTCAATAACATCTGCCTGGGTATCTGGTGAAAGACTCAACATGAAAGTGGTGCACAGTTCGTACCCATAAGGACCCTAAGTTTGGTTGAATTCCGTTCAGAGGTTTAGAAGGAGATGCAGTAACGGACAGACGGACAGACGGACAAACGGAGGCGATTTTAATATACCCTGTTTTTTTTCAAAAACGTGGGTATGAAAACCTGATACTACACTTCCCTATGTGCTAATACCGTAGGCTACATCATTTTTATCAATCGAAACTCTTTTGTTTGGGGTCACAAAAGGCAGCACATACGCTCTTGCGATTTTTTTGATTTTTTTTATATTTCAATATTTTATTTCTTTCAATACATACATGCAAAAGAAAACAATATATGGTTTATGACAGTACAATAGTTACATATATATGAATGTAATCATTGAATAACACAAAACAGTTATATTAACGTGTCATTTTACATACATGTATTCCGAGAAATAGTTAACGAAAATAAAGTAAGAGAGAGAGAGAGAGAGAGAGAGAGAGAGAGAGAGAACATTTAATACCGAATACTGTCAATTTTCTGTATTTAATCGTAAAACTTCCCATTTTTTTGAGTGATATTCCAATTTGTCTTTTGAACTGGCTATAATATGCTCTATATGTTCAATTTTTTGTATGTATGAGATGAATGATGTAAAACTAGGAATCGTTTTCGCATACTTATTCTTGAAAATAAAATACTTTGCAATTATTAAAACACAATTTAAAATATCTGAATAAGATTTATCTTGAATAATACCAAATGAGATCATTTGGAAAGTTAATGCAAAAGGGATATTTTTGCTGTTTAAAAAGTTATGTATTTCTGTCCAGAAAGCTCTACTAAATGTACATTCCCAAAACAAATGTTCAATTGTTTCAACGTGCATATTGCAAAAATCACAGAGACTTGTGTTACTAATTTTGCATTTATATAGAAATTTGTTTGTGGGTATAATTCTCATTATATACTTATATTGAAAAGTTCTAAGTTTTGTATCGATCGTGCTTTTGAAAGGTGTAGTATGAATGCGTTTCCAGTTTATGTTTGTTATAGTTTCCTCCCATTTTTGGTGAGGTTTAATTGGTACAAGATAATCATCAAACCTGCATGTAATACTATGTTTGAGCTCTTTTAAGCGTCAAATTTGATTCTGTTTAAGATTTAGATTTAAACATATTTAATTGCCAATATTTTACAGACAGAATAATATCCACATATATACAATAGAAATATTATAATGACAAATGTGTCGGGTAACATACCCGTAGTGGTATATACCGGTAGTGATTTTATATTGTTTAAGAAATATTTATTCTCAAAAACATAAACAACATAAACTAACTTACCTAAACCACACTAATAAAAAAAAAAACTTGGCAAATAGTCGATTACCAAAAAAAACACAAAACAACAAACAAACAAAAACCAACAAACAAACAACAACAAAACATACTGTAACGAGCAATAATTAAATAATACAGGTGTATGGTTAATACAGATCGACGTCTTTTCTCGTTTTGGGTTAGTCTGGAGTCTTCACCTGGGCCCCGTTTTATTAAACATCTTACGATAAGTCTTAAATTTTAAAATCGTCCACTTTTTCCACCTAAGCATTCAATGCAGACAATTATGTGTGCACGTCATGCAGAAATATCACATATATAGGGAATAAAATGAAATCCGGCTTATTTTCAAAAGTGTAGTTTATAGTGAAGCATTTAAGAAATTGATTTACGATCAAAATGGTCGCAAGTTGTTTCATAAAACGGGGCATCTGTAAAGTACTGTTTAGTGTGTCAATTTATAAGCTCCTATTAATTACGTGTTCGGGACTGGTTTATGTAAGGTACCACTGTGTTTGTATGTCATCTTGTTTTCTCCCGTTAATCACGAGTTCGCGTTGTACTTAAAAGAAAGTATTGTATAGTTTGCATCGAAAGATCAATTTCTTATCGCGGGTGTTGAGGGAAAACACAATCTATTGTATACCGCACGGGTGTTTTAAGCGCGATAAATATTCACACTGATTTTAAAGGGACTGTGCAATAAATAGTTATGGCCAGGGGAGATCGAGCCAAGTGTGGAAGTCTTTGAACTCTATTCTTTCTATTTTAGCTGTAGACCTCCATTTAACAAATATTTTTCCGTTCGCGAACCAAGACTGGTCTACCTCATCCTTAAGTTTCTTCCTTGTTGATGCTAGAACCTCGTTATTAAGTTTGGTGAGGTCTTCAAATATTGACATCCCACTACCTTTTAACAGCTTCCGGTTTGCCATCACGCTCTGTTTGACTTCTCTGTGCACAAACTTAACAATAACTCTGCGATTTCGGCCTGTTTGAAAGCGGCCCAATCTATGAGAAATATCGATCTCATTGGGGGTCTTGCGATTTCTACGGCTGTCTGTTTATGCGAGATTTGCCATTAGCCTATACGAGTAAATCTATATAATCTGTACCATAAAACACAATAACACTCGTATTGTAAGTAATCTGATGTATAAATACAAGCAGGGCTCTATATGTATTTGCGCGAAACTATTATTTGCATTAACAATTTTAATTATTTAGTCGTTCCTATTTTTCGGGAGACATTTCAGGAAGTTTGTTTCTTGTTTCTGTGACTTTTAATTCATCAATATGAAATTACAAATGTTGATTGATTAAATGATAAGCAAATGGTTGCCGATAATTTAATTTTGGAAAAAAGATTTTCTTGATTTAAATGGCCTATAAGATATAACTAACACTCCGTTCTGTATTGATGATCAAAACAAATTGATCATTCAGAATGTATTATTTAAACGTCACGCATCACCAGCTTGCCAACTTGCCATTTTAATTGACCAAATCATAGGATTATGAGTTTTAAAACAGTTTCAGATAGATACAAATTCATAAGATTTCAGTTTATTCACGATTGCGAATGTTGTAGAGTTTTGCCAATCTCCACTTTCCTTTAATTTCCGAAATATTTTTAAATAATCTCATTCTGCAATGCGTCCTAAATAAATTGACTGTCTGGAAACGGGATAAATAACACATTATTGATCATATCTTAACGTTTGTATCAATAGCATACTGTTTCTGATGACGTGCAGGAAAAACGCTTCACTTGTAATTTCTACGGCTTTTTTACACGAAATATGGGTGTTGGAAATGAAGCAATAACACGTTTATTTTACAATGTCTTTTCTTCTTTATTATTGTAATGTGTTAAACATACCATACGTTATGAAATAAAACAATACATTCTCAATTATTCAGGCATTGTTAGCCATTAATATCTGTGTAACTGAACCGGGAATTACCGAAAACAGTCAAATTATTGAGAAAAAATGCCAATATTCAAGACTTAATTAAACTACTTTGTTTCTTTTTTCCCAACATTCTTTTTAGTGATTATGAAACAATGAATACATAAATAAGGCATTTAGATCATTAAAACATCAGAAACATCCCCACACTCATCACATTGCAATCCCTTTTCAACCGTGTTTTAACCGGGAAGTCACCGGGAAATCGACCGGGGAATAATATCACCCGTAAGATAGTAAGTAACCAATATATTTTGAAAATTGTTCAGTATGCAAAGTATTGCGATGTCTTGATATATACTCCTCAAAATAATTTCAGGACCACAAACTGAAACAGTAATAAATACTTAATCTTTAATATTGAGTTCATGTTCATATTAAACTTTAATACATTCGTGTAACGTAACATTTGTAACAGAATACAACTAAACTTAAAATTTGCAAAAAAGATAGTCAATTGTTCAATTGCAGCACTTTAAAAAACTAGCAAAATCTAAACATGGTTCATAAATTATTTTGAGGAATAAAATATTATGAATCGGTTTCAACAGCATATTCGATTTGTGAAATCTCTACATTGCCTCCGCTCATCGCTTAACTACGTCTTTTATGTAACAGTTGTTATGCAGTTATCCTGGGAACTGATAAATAAGGTCATGTCAAGTTTTGGAAATAAGAATAGAAAACAAGACTCAATTTGTCATTCAACTAAAGAATATCTGTCAGACCTTATTACACAGAGACAATTGATCTTATACGTATGTGACGTTTGTCTGTGTCACATCAGATAAGCATAGACACGTCTATAAACAGACATTGGAGAATTAAGCGCTTGAAGCTCTATTTCCGATCAAGTGTTAGCATTGTATTAAAGTATAATATGTACTGTTATACACCGTTATATATAATCAGTTTCAATTCTACCAAACGTTATACTATGGTTTGCACGATCAGAAAATGATAACGTCAGTTAAAAATTGTGATGTCATATGTGACATGTAATTAACATACAGCAACTTGGATTTTAATTTCGAACAGGTGATTCCACTACTCCAGCCTTTAAAGGTTCCGAGTATTGTTTAATCACCCTTAGGGTATGTTGTCTGCTTTTTAATTTAGTTTAATTTTTGTCTTTTTCTAGTGATACGTAAGCTTCATAACCTCTGCATCCCACTAAATTACATTTTGTTTATTTCGCCCATTTTTCTCGTTTAGGGCGAAGAAACCTGGGACCATACGCCGCTGGCCATGGAATGGTATAACAATATCTCATTGAAGGTTCCATGATCACCCTCATATGCGTGCCATCTTTGGGACAGCTCAACTGTTCGTAATGTTGACATTTTAAATATTCAGTTCTGCTCAACCCGGGTCTAGAGGGAGTGAACGGTAGCAAGCATTGCTCACTATCGTTCATGAACATTCTCAATCAAACCGAGATTGCAATATTTCTTGTCTTCATTGTGTTCGGCGATTTCCAAAATTCTCATTCATAATAAAAAATGCTCCTTGTTTTATCATTAGTATGTTCACTGTGACACTAGTGCATTAGTTTATATCTGAAATAGTTTAGTTCACTGTTTGGTTTATTCAAGTAATGTGGTGAACAATATTACAAGTTATACATGGACAGGATTAGAAAAAAAGAAGTTTTCATCGGTTTTCGATGAAAACTTATATAAAATAAGTAAGATATGGCTGACATTTTATATGTTATAAATATTATCTTATCGTGTTTAGCTGGCAACTGAACATGTATAAATTGTAATATAAATTCGGATTGTGTGCATGATATACCTACAAATCCAACTCTATTATCGCATTTTTCTGAGTCACTTACATACTATTATAGGAATGATAGCTAATACATTGGACCCGATCTATCGATAAATAACAAAATAAAAAGTAAGACAAAGCTTCACATTCCATCACCCCCACTCCTCCCCCATCCCCAACCCCACCACCCAGGATTCAACTCGACACATTGTTAATTTTAGTTTGTAAAACGTTTTGTTGCTAATATTAACGACCTGACTAGTTTAATGTTCATTAGTTTATAAGAAATGTATGATGATAAAAAAATAGTTCATACAATGTTAGACCGAACTGTCCGTATTGAGGAGGTGCGTTAATAGTTACACGTCGTTAAAGCTACAGACGCTTACTTCAACATATCCTAGCTCATGAATATGAAGAAGTCACGTGTGAAACAGTAACAGTTCGACGAACGTCCGAAGCATCACCCATTCCAGTTCCGAACTCCAAACGGCAGGACGTGTTGTGGACCAGCTGTACCCAAGTTGGGGAACTATCTACTGCGCTTTACATATATTTTTAATCAACTCTATTTTTAAAATGGTCTTAAATATGGACGATTAAACTTCTACTGAAAATTCATCGATGTTGGACTGGCGAGATACCGCTTGTCACTGCAAGCTCCCGCATGCGACAAGTGAGACCTACGACGGTTGCAATGACTCATCACGAACGGATTTGGACTGGGAATTTTGAACGGAATGGACGACGCTACAGGAATCTAACTTTGACGTGGGATGCATAAAGTTATAATCTATCTGCCATCTGCCTACACTTGCCCGTTTCGATTGGTCTCGAAATAGGATACAAACAAATGCACGGGAATCCGAATAAAAAGGATTGAACTACTTTCAACAATTAGACAAGCTCATTCCTGATTAACTGAAATTTTCCTGAGTTGGCTATCGGATTGGATTCGCAATTCTTCAGGGAACCAAACTGGCCAAAACTCTCTAGTCTCACTATAATCTTCTATAATCAAGATGGATATGTTCGCATCATTTCTACTGCTGCACCTCTACTGTAAACTACTTTGGACGAGATAGTAATAGCATCGATAACCTTCTTTCAAATGCTTACAAAAAGACCCTGCGCCACATGGCGAGGGTAAACAACCTCTCTATCTTACCTTAAATGACTTCATTTACTTTATAACCATCGAGCAGTGCACATCTTACCTGAGGCTTAAGGCTTAAGCGGTATCCTACTTTAAAGACGCAAAGAAACTGTTTGATGATCCCAAACTAGAACAATTGATATCGCTAATTAAATTTTTGATATCGATAATATAATTAGCGTAAGAATAAATATGGACTTCTCCCTTTTTTATAAAAAATAATTGGCCCTGCTTCAAAAGGGTACCAGTCTCGCGATCAATTCAAAATTGCGAAGCAATCGTAAAAACTCTTCCAATCCCGTCATTCTTCAGGATCACGCCTCGTGTGTATATCGAAACTTCGGTATGTTCAAAATCTTGACATTTTCTTCGACGTAAATCAACGGCACAGAATAGTAAAAATAGTGTACTGTTGCTAAGCTGTTGTTAAATACACAATATGGCCGTTAGCCACACATGTTGATGAATGATATGCGCTGCATGCTTGTTATTTACAATACAGATGAAGGTTATATCACTGCTTAAATTGTTGATATCGCTAATTAATGTTTGATATCAGTAAATTAATGTTTGCTATCGATAGTTGAATTATCGATACCGGTAATTGATTTAGCGATATCGCTAACTGATGATCAAATGTGATCCCATAGTTTTAAGGTCGAGCAAAAATGGACATAGTGCGGATTCGTCCCGATGTAAATTCTTAGCGTCCATAATAGAACAGCTTTTTTAAAAAGTTCTTTATTTAATAAAAACGTTTCAAAATGGAAGGTCTTTATCTTTACTGCTGATGGGAAACACCAAACATAAACAGAGCTTTCTTGTTTAAATTTCCTGAAGAGATTGATTAAATCAATAAAGATAATTACATCATTTTTATAACAAAATTACACAAGGAAGTGCTAGTATTTTAAATGATGACAGACGACTTAATTTAACGTTATTCAGTGCTTTGATTCGGCTCATTGTCCTACATGAAGGAAATTAAAAGATACGGAATTGATCGACTAACGAAAAGACAGTTAAAGTGAAAACTCATCTATTAACTTAAGATAGAAGTGGATAATAAAAAGCTAAGAAAAAACATCTTAGCTTTTTATTAAAGCGATGAATGGAATTAAAGCGAATGCTGTTTAACCGCTCATCCACACAGTGTAGGTTATGTTGAGCCGCCCCAGAGATTAGGGTCTGACACAGAGGAATCCAGGAACCTCTCCTATTCTTATTAAACAATATATTTATGTTGTTCTGTTAGGTACGTGGGTATCGTTAAACTCCGATACACGGCACCGACTCTTTGACGTCCCCATCTGACGAACGAGGTTAGGAGAAATCGTATTGCCCACGAATACACCGACACAACTCAGTAGCGCTAGTTAGACTTGATGCCGGGTCCCCTAGAAGTCCATCAGTATGTCATATGAATTCCAGTTCATGCTGTTTAAAGCGTTACTCCTTGTTATGAAAACAACTAATGAATAAAACGAAACTAAAAATGCTCATATGACAGGACTTGATTCATGTTGACAGATGACAGGATGGCAAACATTTATCAAAGAGTGCTTGATCAGCACCATGACAAGAATAAATGGTACGCGACGGTGATGAGAGTAAAAGCAAAGTGTCAGGCAGGAAGTATTACAATGTCGATAATGATGGATGTATTAAGCACTTCTTCTAGCGGGGTTAATGGCAAAACAAATGTTTTTTCTTATACAATAATCACATTTTGGTCATAGCGATATATCACTGCTTGGATAGAAAACCGGTAATTATAACGTCTTCATTTAATATATTAAAGTAGTGTTTACAATTTATTAACGTTATCGTGGTAAGCAAAACACGGCTTGCAAATAAGACAAGACAGTACACATGCACTAATATATATATGTTTTTATGTGCATTACAGTGTTGATAATTTGATCATACGTCTTTTAACAACTGCGTTTCATGTTTTTAACTCCATTTATTTACCGGATTGTTGGTTTATAAATAAATGAAACCTGACGCGAAATTTTCAAACAACAACTAATTTTACAAAATTGAATCACATCAATAAATAATTTATGACATTCACACTAGCGTCTGTTTAGTGCTTTTTTGCGACTGTAAATCGCCCCGATTACAAATCAGTAGTGGTATTAGATACTGGTCCTTTCGGATCATCAAGCCCAATCTTTGTGCGCTTAAAGTAGAATACCGCTTAAGTCGGTAATAGGGGGCTTGCGAGGGTTTGCACCTTGTATAAAACGTCAATAAAACCGAGTCTGCTACTTTTCTTTATGGTTTCTGTTTGTTGCTTCCAATGGACCTCTTTTCAGTATTTTCAGCAAAATCTAGTGTATGTAGTCGACTTATGGCTTAAATGTGAATATTTCACAGTACTGTTCGGAATTAGTTCGGTGAAACAATATGTAATAAGGTTCAATGTTATCGGCTTAATCATTCCGTTTAATCAAGCTTCAAGTCATTAAGTACCTTCATTGTGGCTTTCTATGCTATTGTTTTCTTGTATTATATTTACACGAGCTTATTTGTGTTTTACTGATATTGCCTATTGATGCTGCCTTGTTGGTTAGAGATTAGATCATGGCGGGCATTTCTTTATTTATACTGTCCTGTTTTAATGGGATGACAGTAGGGTAAGTGTAAGGTTTGGTGCACCATAGAACCACTTTAAATCCCCAGTGGTCTTTGTTGCCACTGACCGTTTCAAGGCGGTAGCCCTATTGTCAACCCTTTTGTGTTTGTGATGTCATTTGCATTTTTTATTACTTTTGCCTTCTCGTTTGTCTGTTTGCGTGTTTGTTTTAGTGTTTTGTGGTAGACTGTCGTCCTTGAATGCTGCTTTCCCTGACAGACATTTGTATCTGTCGTTAAGTTAACATTATATAATAGACCTGTACCAAATTTACCTATCGCAGACGCAGAATCAGTAAAATATAAATAAAAGTCGAACAGGAAATGCAGTAAACATATATATATACATTATATTAAAGACACGTGTTGGGGCAGTTCTGATTGAGTAAAATTAATTGTGAATATATAGCGACGTGCACATATCTTATAATTTCTTTCGGAAAAAAACATTTTAATATGTAGCAAATTAGATCCAAATATAAAAGCATATTTAAGATACAAATATAAAAAACATGTTTGAAATGTATTGAATTGCCGGAGTAACTCGTTGCCATTGTATAAACCCTTGTATAGAGTCAGTACCTTTGGTAGCTAAATATGTTCGTAGTCAATATGTATTATATACAGACGAAACGCAATCCATTTATTATAAATAGACCGTTTATCCCAATAATGCTATATAAGCGTTGCAATTATATTCGTTGTAGATTTTAGACAAGTTTTGATTTTATTAAACTCATCTTTAACTGGAAAATGTAGATATAAAAGCCGAACAGTAAATATAGCATTCAAGGACTACAGTCAACCCAAAATACGAAACCAGCTATATTTACAACGATGCATGAAACGAAATGTATGATATCGCACTCATTAAAAAGTTGACTATAAGGCTACTGCCTTGGAACGGTCAGTGGCAAAACAATGCCGGGCGGGGGTTAAACCAAGTCGGTAACCCTGTCTTCTCCACCCTTTCTGTTGTTTTTTGTCTCTTTCATTGTAGTTTCAAGTCCTTGTTTGCAGTACAGTGCGGACCTACGATGCCATTGCGTTCGGACGTTGTGGTTTCTATAGGACCCTATATATCTTTTTTTCTGAATGGTGCACCAAACCTCTCCCTTGTCCTATTGTCATCCCAGTGAAACGGGACGGTGTAAATAACTATATCACACAGGTTGAATTCTCTATCAAACAAGGCATCATTGAATAGGGAATATAAATACATTGATGATCATAATTATATATGTGAATACAAAATATGCCTAGAAAGCCATATAGCAAGTATTCAATGACTTGGCAGAAGCCGGAGCAACAAGAAAACAACCCGGTAAGGGTACAACAAGACAAGCTTTAAGACGAACATCAAACGCTACCGTCTTTTGAAGATTTAGGTCGACGTCATCATAGGGTCCACAATCTGTCCGGTCATCGCACAATCAAAGAGGAAAGCATAGTGACGTAAATGAGTCAACAACTAAACACGTAGTGCGTTACAAAATTAACAAATTTAATACAGATTAATATAGAACCAGCGTTCACTGTCATAGGTTCATCCTGTTTGGTTTATATCTGAATGTTTCCTGTTAACTACCTCGCCATTCCGTAATCAATAAACTGCTCGGACATCTTCAGTTTCTACATCGAAATAGTGTAATTTCTTTCGCAAATAAATAGAATACAATACTCTACATTCGTACTGTATTACTCATTTATAAGATGGTCTGGACAAAGTTGTAAATTGCATCCAATTCAATTAGCCTTCTGTCTTCAGTCCGATTTCTTCCTAAGACGTTAACGTGATGTTAAAGTACTGCCTCTGGGGCCTGATAAGCATGTGTACCTGGCTGCATGTCACCTTTGTTTGCAATATTAGTAACTACAGGGACCATAGTCCTCAATTGCAACAAACCCATGTCACCAAGTTTAACAGTTTCCATGTTTCTTGCCAGGAGAATGTTTTCAGGTTGTATAACCGTGCGGATTGTGACAGGGTATCTGTTGCTATATGCGGTATGCAAGGAACTGTTTGTTCAATGTATCAACAGTATGTAACAGCCACCGAAGGGAACTTTGTAGCTGATAAGAAGAGAATGATGCTATACAGATCTTCATTTTTTCGTAAGACGTTAACGGCATGTTGATGTACTGCATCTGGGGCCTGATAAGCAGGCATACCTGGTGAATGTCACCTTTCTTTGCAATAGTAGTAACAGTACTACAGTGTTCATAGTCATTAATTTTACCAAACCACTGCAAGACACTAAGTTTAAGAGATCTAGGTTTCTTGACAAGAGAAAGTTTCCAGGTTCTATAACCTTGTGGATTATGAAGGGGTGTCTGTTGTCAGTTAGGAACTGTTTGAACTATCTTTAACGGAATGGAAATCTCACAGATAAGTTTAGGTTTCGCTCTCCAAATATCACATCATCCAAGTTTGATCCTCTGAATAACCTGAACCCTGGAAAATATTTTCGTTTTCTGGTTCCTGATTTTTTATCAGAATAATATACTGTGTTTAAGTAACACATTGAGGCGAAATTTATATTGATGACATGTACAATAAAACCAGTATGGGATTGACGGTTTACCTGGCAATGTTTCCCGAATAAACACGGCTACATTGTATGTATGAGAAAATATATGCAACAACAAATGCAATTTATATCAAACTGTTTAGAATATAAGGACACTATTAGAAAATAAAGTGTGCTGTTATCCATCTCAATATATGACGCGGTATTTTGTCAGGAAAGAAGGTATTATATATTTTATGACTTTTAGTTTCTAATTTATTTTTATTGCAAAGGCTTGTATTGTTTGTATTTTGTTTTGTGCAGAACACAAAAAATTGAATTTTAAAGTTTGATATGATACTCTCTGTCTGGTCTATGACAATCGCAGAACAGTTCCTTTAATGATACTATTACATAGCAAACGTCTCCAACATTCATACGGGAGGCAAGATGATGAGATATACACTAAGCAAAATTCCTAATTACTCAGGTTTGTGTCTTAGGTAATTTTTTTAGTTAAATATATTTGTGTCGTGTGAAAAGTATTTTGTTTTGAATAATAGTTTGTAAAACAATTATTTCGTGGGTAAATTGTTACATCTTTAGAGAGTTACTCTCCTTTTCTATGAAAAGATAATAAAATGGGAAATCATACAATGTGAAAATAAAACACATAACATGAATCAAATTCCACTTAAAGATATACATTGCTAAAGATTGGTAGGAAATAATATAAAAAACATAAAAGTTTGACCGATTTATAACACATGTTAGGATAAAGTTAAGAATGGATACTCCTAAATTATCTCCCTTTTAATTGAATATCGTTTGACATTCAACTGGCATTCAGTGTTAAAATTGATGATTTCGAAAATTTCTTATGCAAATGCATTTGTAGTGGTAATTATAATAAGACTTGATGTCAATTTCTTTTTACTTGGCATTCAGCATGTTGTAGAATTAGGAACATCGAAAGCTGCACTAATTACGCATACTTAACAACACCCTCTGTACTCAGTTGTATAAGTCTTTTTTTCCTAAGACAACACATCGATTTGAAAGCTTTAAAATCTGTTCAGGTAATCAGGGCAGACGATTTAAACTCATTAATTTGCAGTTCAACCGTTTCTCCAATCAAGCATGAAATACACAAAACAATGAGAATATTATTGACATTAGGTACGTACGTAGGAATGTTGACTGGTATATATTGAATGACAATTACACATCCACTTCTTGAATTATAACTTTATCCAATTTTAACCTTACTTTTCAGTAAAAAGACTGTGTTTGCCTCGGAGCAAGTCGTCTTTTCCGTGTCTTCATATTATTCTAGTATAACAGCCGTTATTTAATCAACAAAACTGTCGCCGCAGAGATGTTCATGATAAGATAAAGCAAATACATCTGTCCAGATCGTGTATTGGTTTTGAAACTCGATACATTAACGGATACAAGCATTGCGTGTATGAATTTCTATAAACAAGTCAGATAAAATTGGAAAGTGGTTTGCCTTTTTGGTTAGAGAATAGTTCATGGCGGTATTTCTTTATTTACACTGTCACGTTTTCTTGGGTTTACGGTAGGGTAAGTGTGAGGTTTGGTGCACCCTAGAACGTTGTTTAAAACCCCCAGCGTCCTTTTTTGCCACTGACCGTTACAAGGCGGTAGCCCTATTGTCAACCCTTTCATGTTTGTGATGTCTTATTTGGTTCATCTTTAAATGTGTTCTTTGTTTATGTGTGTGTTTGTGGTTGACGGTCGTGCTTGACTCTGCTATTCCTGTTCGATTTATATATCTATATTTACAAAAGTATTTAAGCACAACAATACTTATATTCCTTGACTCGCCTATGTGTTATTAAAAGCGACATTAAAACGAAGGTTACAATGGAGCATGGTAACATAGTTCAACAGCCATTTCATTTTTGTTTTATCAACTCAAGGGTTATACACCGAGGTTGTGGATTTATTTCCTCCACTGAGGACTGATGATGGGCCCACCACGAGTCCCGGGGGTTGTTGCTACTATAATAACCTGACCATGTTGTCCAGGTACGGGGACCGTCTCGATCGCTCGTTACGTTATGCGTTGATTCCCGTTGAATCACCTAGAGGGCCTACACACCCTAAAGGCTTAGCTCCACTCCGGAAGGCTTAGGCACATATTGCCTGCGAATTTCACCCTTTCCAAACGTCTGCTTAAACAAAGCAACTTTCAATCAATCCCCGCCATGACTGGAGAACAGGGCATTGTATAACCAACGTTCCGCCCAAAACAGTATTTCCCACGTTCATTCCTTGATCCACGTGGCTAAATGCGAGGTATAAAAATTCTACACGAAATGACCCTTACACAATTTTGCCCTTTATAGAGATAGATTGTAAAATACCTAGACGTTTACATGCCTTAACGCACACATAACTTAGTGAACGGCCCAGCCGTACGCCCTCTACCGGCGCTATAAAATGTGCTCGCTTTTCCGTGGTACATGAAAATATCATCCAACTGGTGAATTTGTTTCAACTGAACAATGGATTAGCATGTAACTGACAGATGTCGCCAAGTGCTTAAAAGAGCGATATACGACCAATACGCTCTACTCGATATTATTTTGTGACAGTCTCACTCTCTTATCTATGTTCTTGTGTTTTTTTGGAGGAAGCTGATACACTCTGTATTAAATGGCAGTGTTTTTTGCTCCGACAGTTTGTCCCTTCATCCGAACGTGTATAAGTTGACACGTTACCACACAATTAGATGCATATTATATATTTCAAGAAAGCTTTGCATTAGGAAATAAACGTTTAACTTACAAAAATCATATCCAAAAGTAATTAAACAACGGATTCATAGAGAAAAACAATAACCACAGTAATCACAATAGCAATGAAATTATAAGTATATTGTTATCTACTGTATAAAGTGCCATTATGGCTTACACTAACACATGTTCAATGTTAAAGTTGAAGATAAATGATTCAGAAACCAGAAACATCCAAAAATTGAGAAAAGCATGTACGTGGCCTTATTTTAATATGACGTCGTTAACTCTAAAGCAGGTCATTGATATCCGAAACAAGTCAAAATAACCTAATGGACAATTTTTAAGAAATAAGTTTCTACATTCAAACATATTTAACCGATTGTTGGATGGAAAAACAAGTTGTTCAATGGGCCATAAAGCCGAAATGTACTTGAACAAATGCCACAATCTAAGGTGTGTGAAAATGCCGTAATACGGGTTATTGCTCGTTAATAACCAGAGTTATTTGGAGGCACCCACTGTTTATGTAAGCTAGATCTGCAATTGTAATATTCGTATCATTGCGCATGCGCAACTCTTTACATCCTCTGTCTGCCATAATAAAAGAAGACAGTATGTACTTCCTACACGTTTCTGTGTGCGTTTGTGGTTGACTGTCGTCATTGAATGCTGCTTGTCCTGTTCGATTTTTATATCTGTATTTCCTACATGTTCAGTAAAAAACTGATTTTTACTTCCTTTCCTTTAAGTCATCTTCCTTCTTACTTTGCAATTTCATGATGCGTAGATGTTAAGATGTGCTCCGCCATAGTTTAAATTCATGATGCTTTGAAATTAATCATATTTATTGAAGATATTGTTTTTATCTGGATGGAAATTCTTTGTCTCGTAACCTAAGCATACAGCTGGCTCCATTATTTAAGATGCATTAGAAATGTTAAAACCATTGCAGAAGTTTGTACGACTGACCAGAGTGGCAAGAAAGTTAATTTTCAACTGGTAAGGTCATATTGTCATCCGTACTGCACGGAATCTTGTCTCTGCTAAATCTTGATAACTCTGGTTACATTGGTGACCTAATTACACACATTCAATAAGAACACACTAACCCAATACTGGCGACATAAATGGAAACTTGCCAGAACGCTGCTTAACACATCTATTGCGAGATATCGACATGAGTAAGCAGAGGCGTAGCTAGACATTTTTTTATGTGCAGGCCCTATTATTTCTAGTGGTGTCCGGGTATGCTTTTCCGGAAAATGTTTAAAACATTCCCGTCTCTGGTGCAGTTTGGCATATATTTAGATATAAATTGAAGCAAAATCGCACTTCAAAATTCAACAAATTCATACACTATTATTTCATTGTTATATTTCGTGATGAACCGAGCAAAGTATCTGAAAGACACAAGATTTGCAATCGACCGAGATTACCCGCCTGAAGTAGTATCTGCACGAAAGAAACTGTGTCCTATATTCAAACAGCTACGTAAAAGCCATGTAAATGTACGTTTAAAATATTCGGCAGCAATCACCGTAAATGGCGAAATCGTGGAGAATTAATTTCCAAATTGGAAGGATATTGCGCGTACGCCATTAACACGGGACACAACACTCCTAGGTGTCACGCCCGCTCAAAGCGGACAATCAGGTCAACAACAACAACAACAACATCACCAATACATAAAACAATCAGGTCAACATCAACAGGTACATCAACAAGAACGTCACAGAGATTGGTCCAAAGGGCAACCGACAAAATCAACAGTAAGTAGGAATATATACTCTGTAAAAAATGTTTTGGACCATGGCAGTGTTCGAACCCGTACAATGATCGCTGAACCATGACATTCGACCATAACCCTTATTATCTCAGTTGATAATTCACAATATATCAGCAATCAACAATAATTATCGTTTACAATGAAAGTTTGCGTAAAAATAATAATCTTTTTATTGGTCACTCGAATGTGTCCGTAACTGTTACTTTTTATGGACTTCGCAACATTTTTTACAGACCCTTTGTGTGTTCGCGATATTTTTTTAAAATTAAATCTTGTTTGGAATTTAATGCTTTTGATACCAAATTAACCGGGTAGGGTAGACCTTGGTTACTAAAAAAAGATACTTAAATTCTGTCCACTAGTTTTATTTTTATATGACTTTATATACCCTGGTCCAAAACATTTTTTACCGAGTATACAACAAACACTGTCACAAATAAACAATTCATCTGAGAAAAGCAAGCATGTGCCACTTAGTGACAACACGAGGCCATCGGATGTAAACACACACTCAAACAACGGGCAAATACCTGAAAGTAACTCACCATTCAGACCTGCAGTGAACACACAGTTGCCAACAGTAATGTCAGCATCCATGCAGCCAGATAGCCCAAGTAATGCTTCTGCCTCTCAATCCCAACTATCTCAGGTGTCACCGTCTATCCTAAATCCAATTAGCAGACGTACACTTACTCCAAACCGTAGTAAGCCCATTCATGATAGGTCAATGTCAGCAGAGACAGCTAGAAAGCCACGTGGTCGACCTAGGTTAGATCCAGCCAATCGTAAACGACGTGAATCGGTCATCGTGACCAAAACACAACGCAATAAGCAAATCAATGAGGGTAATCCAACAACGTCATCAAAAAGGGGCGTACTGGGACTGTAGATAGGGATATTCCTTTACCAGGTCGATCAAGTACAGTCGATACACGTCTATAGGCAGATCAGCAGGAGGGTGGAAAGTGCATTGGGGATAACGAACCATGTAATAGTGATAAAAGTAGTAATAATATTAAATTTGGGATAATTAACATTCAAGGACTAGTGTCGAAGAGAGTAAACAAATTACATACACCTGAAGTTATCTATATTTTTAAAAACAATGACATTATTTGAATGACAGAAACGTGGGCGGATGAGAGTCTAGATGTACAGGTGGAAGGTTTTACATATTATAAATTGAATAGACAGGAAAAGAAAATTAATACAACTAGAAATTCTGGTGGAATTTTGTTATATATCAGAGACAAGTTTGTTACCTCAGATACATTATTAATGACACAAAATGATTCCCATGTATGGATAAAGTTAGCAAAAAAGCACTTCAATTTAAAAATGATTTTTATGTATATCTATGTTATATTATACCAGCAAACTCTAGTAGATAAATTTTTAATGAAAATAATATATTTGATATTTTATTAGAAAACATAATCCATTTTCAAAATGTGTCAAATGATAACTGTAATTGTTTGATCCTTGGGGACCTCAATTCAAGGATAGGACAGCATTTCGATTTTGTGGCAAATGATTCTACTTCTCATATGCATCTTTTCCCGGATGATTATGTACATGATAATTAACTGCCTCGAAAATCTGAGGATAAAATTACTAATACAAATGGAGTTCTGCTGCTTGAATTTTTAAAGCAAGCAGGCCTGAGGGTAGCTAATGGCCGGGTATGCGAAGATAAAGACATAGGCTCTTTCACTTTTGTCGGAAGCAGGGGTAGCAGCATGGTAGACTATTGCATTTGCAATCAATCCGGATACTTTTGTAGAGTTCACTTCATTCTTTGTACATAACCCAAATATATATATTTCGATCACTGCCTAATCGAGTTCTCATTGTTGGGAAATACTACAATTTCTGAGTCTGTAAATAATATTGATATCGAACCCGCGCCAAAGTTGGAACCACTAGGTAGTTTTTATAAATGGGACAGCTCATTAAAAGACGAATACAAATTCAATTTACAATCGGATGTATTTATCGATAAAATAAATGATTTATCAAACAAACTTAACGGGATAGTGTGTAATAATGATATCGATGAATATATTTTGTCGTTTACACACAGCATAGGCTCGGTATGCAAGCCTTTGTTCGAAACGAAAACACGAGGCCCATGTGAAAAGGAACAGTTAAAGGGAAATAACCCGATTTATAATTCTGAATGCGCAAATATGAGAAAACAGTTCTACCAGTATTTAAATATTTTTAGAAAAGACAAAAACGAGGAAAACAGAGAGAACATGGTAAAAGCAAGGTCTGAATATAAATCACGGGTAAGCACTTTTCAATATGAACAAGATAAAATACGTACGTGTAAGCTTATGGAAGAAAAACAGATCAACGCTAAAGAATATTGGAATTTACTAAAATATGCATCTGCCTCAAACAAGCCAAAGAGTTTAAATGCTGATAATTTCGCTTTATATTTTAAGGCAATAAACAACCCTGAAGATCCGTTTTTTCAGGCCGACGAAGATGTTATTCATTTCAATGATATATTTTTAAATACTGAAATGCAGGTTATGTTTAATGAATTAAATGTCCCAATTACTGACGCTGAGTTGCGAAACGGAATATTACACTTAGGTAAAGCTAGCTCCGGCGGTCCCGACAATGTCTTAAATGAATTTTTCATTCATGGTATAGATATACTTTCACCGTATTTAAATAAACTTTTTAACACAATTCTTGATAGTGGTTACTTTCCAGATTCGTGGAGCGAAGGATACATAGTACCCATTTATAAACATGGGGCATTAAATAACGTTGAGAACTTTAGGGGAATAACGCTATTAAGTGTATTAGGAAAACTATTTACAATATTATTAAATACTCGATTGATTACTTGGGCAGAAGAATATTATATATATGTAGAAGCGCAAGCCGGTTTTTGATCCTGTATGAGTACTATAGACATTGTTTTTGTCCTAATTGATTAACCATATTTTAAATCAAAATAAGCAACTTTTTTGTGACTTTGTAGATTTCTCAAAAGCGTTTGACTATGTTGTTAGAGATAACCTTTGGTATAAGCTTATAAAACTTGGGGTTAGAGGAAAAATGCTCGATGTTATAAGATCTATGTATGAAAATGTAAAATCAAAAGTTAAGTTTGGAAATACATTGCGTGATACCTTTGAATGTCACCTAGGGGTTCGTCAAGGGGAATGTCTGTCGCCTTTCCTGTTGTCAATGTATCTGAATGACTTAGAAGATGAATATTATATGAAAGGTTACACCGGAGTTGATATCGGTTCCCTTAAATTGTTTTTATTCCTATATGCAGATGATATCATTATATTTGCCAACACGGCCATAGAATTACAATCAGGATTGGACATATTGCATGATAATTGTACAAGGTGGAAACTTAAAGTTAACACTGACAATACCAAGGTAATGGTCTTCAGGAAAGGTAGAATATTGCCCAGAAATGTAACAATTTATTACAATGCCTTACCTATAGCAATTGTGAATACATTTTCATAATTGGGTATTATTTTTACAACGGGTGAGACATTTACTGAAGCTCAGACAAAATTATCGGGACAAGCACAAAAAGCAATTTTTAACTTAAAAGATATTTATCTAAATTTACAAACATATCTACAAGGCACACGCTTGAATTGTTTGATAAATTAATAACTCCTATCTTAAACTATGACAGTGAAGTGTGGGGCTTTGGAAAAGCCAACCAAATCGAACGTGTGCACTTACATTTTTGCAAAACATTGCTTGGTGTAAAAATATCAACTCAAAATGATTTTATCTACGGAGAATTAGGAAGGATAACTTATTATACAAGAAGACTTTTCATAATAATTAAATATTGGTTGAAAATTCTAAATTCTAAAGAAAATACATCTATCACATTTGCATGATGATGTTGGAAGATATGATTAAACTGCCATTTAAATCGAACTGGGCGTCTTTTGTCAAAGATAGTTTATCCCGTTTAGGATTCTATGTGGTATGGTTATTACAGGATGTAGGGGATGTGAACATATTTTTTTATCTGTCTTGAAGCAACGCCTTAAAGATAATTTTGTACTAAACAGGGATGAAAGAATACACAGTTCTAGCAGAGCAATATTTTATATGTGTTTCTCAGACTTTAAATTCCAATCTTATCTAGATACTGTGAATATTATTTAATTTAAAAAAGCACTTACAAAACTTAGAGTATCTTCTCATAGGCTCGAAATAGAAGCTGGTATGTGGAATAAACGAAATAAAACACCGAGAGAAAACAGAAAATGCAAATTATGCAATGTGTTAGAGGACGAATACCATTTTTTTTGGAATGTCTTTTATATAATGACCTTAGAAAAAATCATATTTTTATAGAAGACCGAACATGATCAAATTGACTCATTTAATAACATCAGAAAAAAAGAAACAAATAAAAGATTTGGCTATGTACACATACAAAGCCTTTGATCTAAGAAACTTATATGTATATACCGAAACAATACTATTACTCTCCTGTGTGAAATTTGTGCTAATTGTTTTTGTTGTTTTTTTTTGTTAATACTGTTTCTTTTAGGTACACCTTTTGTGACAATTGAAAATTCTATTAATTCAAATATTTCATTATTACAATAAATGCATTCTTTGAAGTTAGGTTCTGCGCACCATTGTCGTAAAACATGAATTCTCATAATGCATGAACGAAAATTACATTTAAATAGTGTATATTGCGTGTCATGCTATTTACTTTATGACACTGCCACGTCATTGTATCTATTTTGAGTAGTTGTTGAAGTATCTATCATATACTCATGAGTCTTTTCAGACTTAATGCATGAACTATTATAAAAAGTGTAAGGTCTACGGCGGGATGCCCACGACCCGTCCTAGACCTATTGACGAGGATAATAAAACAAATTCTATATTTTTCAACCATGAATGTGAACATTTGAGCAGGCCCGGGCCTTTTGGCCTAATAGGTAGCTACGCTACTGATAATGTACAGGCGGAATTGTTTTAGAAGGAAAGGCAAATTATTAATTGAATGGCATTAGAAGTTAACACATTTGCGATAACAGAATAGGACAAATGTAATTTGCATGTTTAATAAATAATAGCAATACTAATAATAATTATAATGATCTTGTAGGGTAGTACAGGTTTTCAAAATGAATGACAATAAAAGTAAATATAACAATTTTAATAAATAAATGAAGAAATAAATAAATAAATACAATAAATTAAACAAAATCAATCAATAAAAGAATATACAATAACAAATAAATAAATAAATATAAAAATAGATATAAACACTTTATTGATAATTAGTTTAAGTAATGCTTATGTCACTATTAACAAAATAACAATAAATAATAATAATAATAGGCATAAGTATATATACACTAATAAACAAACAAATAAATTAAATAAAAATAAAAAAGGGAAGAATAAGCAGAAGCAGCAGCAGAAGGAGAAGAAAAAATAGAAGAAGTAGAAGAAAAAGAATAAGAAGGAAAAGAAGAAGAAGAAGACAGAGAAGAAACATAGTAACAAAAAGAGAAAAAAAGAAGAAGAAGACATGCAAATAAATATTATTTAAAAACATAATTAAAGAAGGAATAATTGAATTCGTACAGATTGTCATGTAAGTTTAACTTTAATAAACTAATACATACATATTTCGAGATATGGATACTATTACCAAGAGGCCGGGAAGTAGTAATAAATACTGATAAAGGTGATCCTTTGAGAGCAACAAACACAATTAAGAAAATAAAGCAGCAGACTCGGTTTCATTGAGTCTGTTCATGAGAAGTAATGAAAGAAGCAACACTTCTCACGCCCCCTAGCACCGGCTTAAGCGGTATTCTACTTCAAAGCCACCTATATTGGGCTCGTAGGTCCCAAAGGACCAGTAAGAAATAACACTACTGATTCGTAGCACGGGGAGACTTTTTACAGCCGCCACATTGTATTAAACGAACGCTAGTGTGAATGTCAATAAATACTGATAAAGGTGATCCTTTGAGAGGAACAAACACAATTAAGAGAATAAAGCAGCAGATTCGGTTTTATTGAGTCTGTTCATGAGAAGTGATGAAAGAAGCAACACTTCTCCACTTCTCCCGCCCTCTAGCATAGACTTAGGCGGTATTCTACTTCAAAGCCACCTATATTGGGCTCGTCGGTCCCAAAGGAACAGTAAAAAAAAACACTACTGATTCGTAGCACGGGGAGACTTTTTACAGCCGCCACACTGCACTAAACGAACGCTAGTGTAAATGTTATTATATACTGATAAAGGTGATCCTTTGAGAGCAACAAACACAATTAAGAGAATAAAGCAGCAGACTCGGTTTAATTGAGTCTGTTCATGAGAAGTAATGAAATAAGCAACACTTCTCACGCCCCCTAGCACAGACTTAAGCGATATTTTACTTCAAAGCCACCTATATTGGGCTCGTTGGTCCCAAAGGACCAGTAAGAAATAACACTACTGATTCGTAGCACGGGGAGACTTGTTACAGCCGCCACATTGCATTAAACGAACGCTAGTGTGAATGTCAATAAATACTGATAAAGGTGATCCTTTGAGAGGAACAAACACAATTAAAAGAATAAAGTAGCAGATTCGGTTTTATTGAGTCTGTTCATGAGAAGTTATGAAAGAAGCAACACTTCTCCCGCCCCCTAGCACAGACTTAAGCGGTATTCTACTTCAAAGCCATCTATATTGGGCTCGTTGGTCCCAAAGGACCAGTCAAAAATAACACAACTGAGTTGTAACACGGGGATACTTTTTACAGCCGACACACTGCACTAAACGAACGCTAGTGTAAATGTTAATAAAAACTGATAAAGGTGATCCTTTGAGAGCAACAAACACAATTAAGAGAAAAAAGCAGCAATTGGTCAGTCGTTGCAATATTTTTCTTTCATACCTCGAGCTTGACAAGATAGGATGTCCAATCAGGAAAAGGAAAGCCAATAATAAAATAAATACAAAAAATTTTTTTTAGAAATATACATCAACAGATGAACAAATAAATCAATAAATAAATAAAATATATAAATAAAAAATACATAAAATAAAAATAAAAAAATAAATAAAAAAAAAATATTTTTATAAAACAATAGGTAAATATAATAGAAATAAACAAATAAAAAACTATAAATAAAAACATAAAAAAATGAAATAAAAATAATAATCAATAAGTAAAAAATAAAAATAAATAATAAATCAATCAATAAATGAATAAATGAAATATAAATAAATAAATAAATAAATAACAAAAAAATGAAACAAAAATAATAATCATGAATAATAATGAATAATTAAAAAATAAATAAAAATAAATAAATGATAAATAAATGAATGAATGAAATATAAATAAATAAATGAATAAAAAACAAACAAAAAATGAAATAAAGATTATAATAATAACAATAATAATAATAATAATAATAATAATAATAATAATAATAATAATAATAATAAATAAATAAATAAAAAAAAGTAATAATAGTTTGTTCGGAATGTGATTTGAGTTTGATTCCCCCTCTTATAAACACTTGATTATTTTCTGGAAGAATGAATTTATTTTTTAGGGATGAAGGTCAAATTGATGTTAGAATTAGAGTTTTGAATAAACATTTTATTTAAGCTTTTCGGGGCTTCACTAAGGGCATAAGGCTGTTGGGCTACGCCTTCTTTTATTTAAGCCTACTGGGGCTTCTTTAATGGTATCAGGCTTTTGGGCCATGCCCTCTTTTGTTTAAGCCTATTGGGGCTTCTTTAAGGGTACCAGGGTTTTGGGTCATGCCCTCTTTTGTGAAACATGTTCAGGGCTGCCATCATATATGTATGTGTTGTCGGCAGCCGGATATTTGAAGCAGCGCCAAATATTTGCCAAACAATTTAATAAATGATAATATTTTCTTATGTGTTCGTAATAATACAGGTTTACGGATCTCTATGGTATATTTCATATGAAATATATTTCATTGTAATTACAGGAACACCATAAAAGCAATCGGTTCGATACTTTATCTTCTGTTATTCCGAGCCGTCTCAGCGAGCTGATGGGAATGATTCACACTAGTCCAGGTAAAAGTGCCTTACTCGATTGATAGATTACAATGTTTCTTTAATGTTATCAGAGGCTAGTCAACGATACACGGAAACACTTACTTTACGTCTCCATTCGGTGAGGTTAAGTGGCTTATCCTGAGGCCCGCCTAAGAAACCCAGTGGCACCGGTGAGGTTCGAACATATACTCTCTGGATTCAGAATATACCGTGCTATATACTGGGTCTCGGCCACTCCCATACACTTCGAATGTCATATTCTTACATGTGTGAGTTTGTTTTTAATTGCATTGATGTAACCCCGTTTGTAAATAACACATACTTCAACCGTGATATTGCTTCCGAACGATGACCTTCTCAGTATGTGTATTACAGTGTAAAAATAATCTTACAATGTATTTTCCTAATGAGGTATCTGTATTCGCTTGATTTATCTAAAAAAAAAAGATTAACAGTTTTTTTAACTCCAGTAATCACTATCATTAATCGGGAAGACATATAAAAGCTATACACATGGTATAGTTTGTTAACCCGAAATCTTTCCGCAACTAATCTAAATGACAAGCACACAGAGTATTTATGGTCAATGCATCTCACAAAGGATGTCATTCAATTACTAAACCTGACTTCACAATTATCCCAGTTGATAGAAGTTGTATTTAACCAGAAGTTGTATTTAACCAGAGTGATTAGTGAGAGGCCGAATAAAGAATTAATGGAGTTGTCAATCTCTAAAGAACTAAGTCTGTAAATACTTAAATGTTGTTTCTTCTTGAACCTAACATAATTGACCTGTTCCGTCAGGTAATACTCATGATAAGATATGACAAGATTCTGGACTTTTTGTTGAGACGAAAATAAATAGTTTCTCTAAAATAAATATATCGCAGACACAAATATCGATATTTCTGGGTGACCTAAACCGTATGCCTATGCTGAAAATAAATAACTATATGTGTTTTCCAAATATATACGGTATGATAGACTGTGCTAAAAATATGTACGTTATCCTAGACTGCTACACAGTCCCGTTTTTTTTCAAACTCGCACAAGCCAATTAAGCTGGGTGTAAAAACGCTAAAAATACGGACATGCGCAGCAGTAAAGCGATTGCGAGCGTCTACTCCGCGTAAACAACCATGGCAGTCTTTAACGCTGTGCGTGTTTGTTTTGTAGGTCCGACATCTTCCAGAAAAAAAAAAGATACTAATGAGCCTCCATCATCTGTCATTGGTTCGCCATCTTGTGACTAATCTTCATTTGTTGCCAAGTCTGTCTGTGTGTTCGCAGCGCCATATCAGCAATTTCCGCCTTGCGTTCCAAACTTTTAACCTTTTTCTGTAGTTCATAAAGGTCAGCCTTCTCAAAGACGTATTCCATGACCTCTGGCACCCGGAAGTCGGCCAATTGTTGTCTCAAATTCGTGTTTATCTTCTCCGCTTTAGAGCGCTCAACTTCCAAGACGATTGTTTCTGCGTCAATCTCGCCCTCGTCTTGCTGACGAATTAAATGTAGCTTAACGGCTCATCAAGACAGTATATGTTATTTAGAGCCCCGCACCAGAGAGAGGGGAAGGATACATAGGAATCCGGAAACCGTGCCTTACTCTTATTATCGAAGAGATTCCTATGGTTTTAACGTGCTCGGAGGATAGACTGATACACGGGACCGCCCGGTTTAGGTCTCCATCCGACGGACGAGGCTAGAGGAAAGTGTTTTGCCCAAGAACACACCGACAATCTCAGTGGCACCACGGAGGATTGAACCCGGGTCCTTGGGTTACAAATCCGCCGCGCTACCGACTGCGCCACGCCAGCCGAGGCCACGCGCCTGATGCATTCGGACAACATAAACATCATTGAGGTGGTGGAACGGAGAGTGGGGAATACGGTTTACGTGATCAAGACGTTGGTAAGAAGATGGTGCATCGACGAATCTATGTCACGACAGTTTCTTGTATTACAAGACTACTTTTGGTTAATGTATGATCATTATCGCAGTCGCGCATTTCAATATCAGCATACTCGAGATACTAGCTATTGTAGTTCAACAATAACGAGCTCTGAACAAAGGCCTGAAATTGAGGGTTGCTTAACAACTGATGAAGTTTTTTGAAAGAAATAATATTCTATCTGACAAACAACATGGTTTCAGAAAGAAGAGATCCTGTGAGAGCCGGCTGATAATCACGCTCCAGGACTTAGCATCCGGTCTAAATGACAAACAACAGATAGATGCCATTCTGCTCGACTTCGGTGATTGCTTAGATCCCAATCAGATATGTTTTAACATGTTTTAACTGCACTTGTACATAGTTCACCACATGTGCGCGTATGTTCCGGAGGAACCCGGCACATTATAGGAAGAAGAAGAAGAAGAAGAAAAAGAAGAAGAAGAAGAAAAAGAAGAAGTAAAAGAAGGAGGAGAAGAAGTAGAAGAAGGAGAAGAAGAAGAAGATCAATAGTTTGATCTTCCATTTTTGCGGATTTGTTATGTTTTCGTGGTAAAGAAACTACAACATTCGGAACACTTCTCGGACGCTGGGAAATGCGCTCTTTAAATTTGGCTTGTCTCGAGTTTGAAAAACGGGACAGTGTAGCAGTCTACGCCAACGTATATATTTGTAGCACAGGCTATGCCAAGGTATATATTTGCAGAAGGCATATATATTTGAAAAACAAATATTTATTTAGTTTCGATCACCCAGAAGTACGCACCATTTATTTATCGATCTTTCATTGATATATTTGTGTCTGCAATATATTTATTTTCCTTCAATATATTAAGACAGACAATATATTTTAAAAAGTGAATATATTTTTCGGTATAACATACAAATATTTGCGTCTACAATATATAAATTAGGAAAAACATATATTCAGAGTAACGTATATATTTGCGTTAACAATATATATTTAAAAACAGAATATATAATTTTCAGAATATATATTTCTAGGAGTAACATAATGATATATTTGTATGATATATGTTTTTGGACGGAATAAATATATTTCTGAGTAGCGTATATATTTGTCTGTATCATATATATTTTGTATTCAATATATATATTTCGGAGTAACGTATATATTTGTCTGTATCATATATATTTTTGTATTCAATATATATATTTTACACACAACGTTTATATTTATCTTACAACATACAGTCACGTATGGCGCCTCATACTCTGCAGCACCAATTCGTATACTCCTATAAATTCTACTGAGGATGATGTTGTTTCCGCAAATTTCACTCGGTGCACTTCTTTCAAGGCCTGTGTAGACGATAAGCAAAATAAACTGCCTACTATGAACTGGATTCCTAAATCACATACAAATCCGTATAAGGCCCGCTTTATTTCGAATTCTAGTGCTGCACCACAACAAACATCTTCAAACTTTTAACTTCTTGTCTTACTGCCGTTAAAGATCACGTTAAACTATATTGTGATAAAACTTATGAAAACTCTGGGATTAATTTATTTTGGTCTATAAAAAAGTCCTTGATAAAATTTTCAATAAACGTCAAGTTTCATCAATAAGCACTTATGACTTCTCTACACTATATACTTCCTTACCCATCAACTTATTAAAGACAAGCTTATTGCGCTCATTCAAAAGACATTCGCAAGGAAAAATACTACATTTTTGGCCTGTAATAATATTAAAGCGTTTTTAGTAACGGCAGTTTAGATAATTACACTATGCGGACTTACGAACTGGGCACCACATGTCGCAGATTTGTTTTTATTTTGCTATGAAAGAGATTTCATGTTGAGTCTTTCACCAGATACCCAGGCAGATGTTATTGAAGCTGAACATTGCCAACCCTTTCTTTCCAATATTGTTGATAATATTTATCCTAAAGAACTTCAGCTTAATAAAGCTAATATATCTGATAATAAGGCTTCTTTTCTTGATTTAGATCTCTCGATTGAAAATGGTAAAATAATTAGCAAAATCTATGACAAGAGAGATGATTTTAATTTTGACATTGTTAATTACCCCCACTTGGATGGGATGTTGCCCGAGCAACTTCTTATGGGGTGTATGTTTCTCACCTTATTCGTTTTTCAAGAGCTTGTACTCGAGTTGAGGACTTTAATATTCGTAATCTTTGTATAACTAAAAAGCTAGTCAATCGGGGTTACCGTTACCATAATCTTCGTAAAACTTTTGCAAAACTTTATTATCGTAGCCCTTATCTTCTTTCCAAATATAAAAGTATTTTAAGGACTCTTCGGCGACAAGGACTATCACAACCTGACTTCTATGATGTGATGTCTTTATGAACTTTGTAAGATTCTTTGTCATGATCACTTTCATACTATCTTTGTTAAACTTGTTAAAAGGTTATCGAAAGAGGTTATGACCCTATCATTTTGCAACGTACTGCATGCTTGGTAGTGGACTCTTTTACAGTTCGCCACTATGCTTTCCTCTTTAATTGTACGATGACCGGACAGGCTGTGGACCTTATGGTGACGCATTCCTAAAGCCCATTAGGACGGCGGCGTTTGATGTTTGTCCGCGTTCTTGTCTTGTCGCGCCCTCAATGGTTTATTCTCCTGTTGCTCTGGCTTCTGCCAAGTCATCGAGTACCTTCATTGTGGCTTTCTAGGCTTTTTTTTTTTTTTGTATTTATATATACATCAGCATCTAGATGTTTTACTTATATTGCCTTTTAACGCTGCCTTGTTGGTTAGAGAATATTTCATGGCTGGGATTTCTTTATTTACACTGTCCTGTTTAATTGGGATGACGATAGGGTAAGTGTGAGGTTTGGTGCACCCTAGAACCTGGCGTAAACCCCCAGTGGCTTTTTGGCCACTGACCGTTCCAAGGCAGAAACCCTATTGTCAACCCTTCGTTTGCATTTTGTATTACTTTTGGCTTCTCGTTTGTCTGTTTGCGTGTTTGTTTTTGTGTTTTGTGGTTGACTGTCGTCAACGAATGCTACTTTCCCTGTCCGATTTTTATATCTTTATTTTTTACTCATTGGTAACATCAACATTACGCTTGTTGATATTAATGATACTAATGGACAAACGTTTATCCATACGTTTGAAATCTTTTTGGCCTATGTCCTAACCGTGGATCATAAACTTAAATGTGAGAATAAATAGCTGACAATTTAAAAGTCTGATCAGATTTCTGAACTTCCTTGATTGTAATAATGTAGTATTTTATCATTTTTGAGTATTCGGCAGTTCCGATTATCTGTTTTTTACTGCTGTTACTGGGAGTTACATTCCCTCGCTGAGTGCTGTTTCCTTGGTAGTTAAAAACAAATACAATATACCAGTTTTTTAGGTGAAACAAAACTTATCGAAACAGTCTAAGGAGATTCAAAATATTAAACAAAAAAAATATTGATTCGTTCAAGCAGTTGATTCATCTAAATGCAGTCTGTCATTTTTACAGAAAAATGTGAATTAAATATATATGTTCAGTAAGTAAAGTAATAGAAATGCATTGCTGAATCTTTCCAAACATGTGTGTTTTTTTAATGGTGTCTACCCATGTTACTATAGGTTGTATTACATGCTTGCTACATTTATTAATATCAAGGTCCGGACTTCACGTTGTTATTTCCATAATTTATTGGTACATATAAAACAGTCCGAACAATTACACATTCATAACACGCTATGAACATCCTGTTATAAATATATATACATATCCGTTTTCGTATAGTGGTTTTCAGTACTTACTTCCATTTGTTAACTACTTATATAGTGCCTATTATTAAATGACTTAGGTGCACAAAGTACAGTAGTATTTAGAAACGTTCAAATGTCTAAAATATCCTCAATTTATTATGTAACGCTGACCAACTTCCCACTAGCACGTTCGCTCTCCCTCTTTTTATTCGCATGGAAGATATGTCCTTGGTTTATGTATGCTCTTTCGAGCAGTGCCTCGAGAATGTTCGATGTCCTTTTTACGCGTACACTCTGTATATCGACATGCTGACGACAGTCTTGTTCCTGTTTCTATTATTGACAATTACATGAACCGTTCTAGAGACAATGCTGTCGTCGTTGTGTCGACCTACAGATTAAATCAAAGTATGTTTTGTGTTAGCTTGCACCTCCTTCTTCTCCTCCAAATATATGTTTCCCCTCTGTGCTTGCAATCAATTTTATTCAACATGTATACAACTGAAAAATTGCATCGCTTGATAAAACGACCATACACACGCCTAATCACAGGTAAAAAGTATCTGGAAAATAATTATTTTGCAAAATGCACCATGTTTGCTTTTTATATCATAACGTTAATAACTTGGCTATTAACAATTCTTCAAATGGCAGGCGACGTTCATCCAAATCCTGGCCCGATTCCTGGCCCAGATAGCGCCAACACTTCATCTAGCTCAAACTATATCCACGACAGTACGTCACTTTTTTTATCTGATTCCCTAAACTTCTCACACAATCTGTCGGTTATACATTACAATGTACAAAGCATTTTAGCTAAGATGGATATCTTAAAAACGGAGCTTTACCAATTTGATATATTAACTTTTTCCGAAACCTGGTTAAATGATTCGGTTGATACTAATGACCTCACTTTTCCGTCTTTCCACACACCTGAACGTAAGGACCGTCTCAGTGATAGTCATGGCGGTGTTATGGTATACATCAAAAACTCTCTTCATCATGTCCGTAGAAAAGACCTCGAATTCAACCACCTTGAATGTATTTGGATAGAGCTTTGTCTGAACAAAAAACGATTATTGTTAGGTACATTTTATAGACCACCTAATTCCGACGCTTTATACAACAGTAGTATAGAAGACTCAATCAACCTTGCAGTTGATACAGGCATTAAGGATATTATAATTGTGGGTGACTTCAACTACAATATGCTTTCTCAACAAACCGCACGAAAAGTTAACTCACTATGTCAACAATTTGGCCTTGAACAGGCAATTAAGGACGCAACTCATTTTACCGAGACCTCGGCTTCTCTTATTGATCTCCTTCTTGTTTCCGAAACAAATAGTCTAATTACTAGTGGAGTTGCCGTGCCTTTTCTAGACCAGGACATGAGATATCATTGTCCAATCTACGGCATTTTTAAGTTCAAAAAGCCACAGGCAAAATCATTTACACGGCGGATTTGGTTATATGAACAAGGCGATTATAATCGCATGAGAGATCATGCTACAATGACTAACTGGAACGACTTAATCCACGATGATATCAATATATATGCACTTAATATAACACACAGGATTACTGACTTGAGTAACCAGTTCATTCCTAATAAGACCGTCCGAATAAGGCATTGCGAGCCTTCGTGGATAAATAATAACATCAAACGCCAAATCAGGGCTAGAAAACGTGCCTATAAAAAAGCTAAACAAACCAAATCTGAATACCATTGGAACAAATTTAAATTGTTACGTAATAAAGTTATTTCAGAAATTCGTACCTCCAAGCAACTATGCTTTGATAATATTGCAAATAAATTAACAACTATAAATACTTCATCCAAGGATTGGTGGAAAACTCTCAAATCACTTATAAAACCTAACGAAAAATCATCATTACCTCCCCTCAACAATAACGGTTCCATAATTACAGATGATTATGGAAAGGCAAATATCTTGAATGATTTCTTTCAAAATCAAACTTTATTGAACGACAACAATACCGATCCTCCCAACTTCGAACAAGTCATTACACATTTTACACTCGATACACTTACGCTGCTAGCTGATGAGGTTCGTCAGGTCCTACTATCACTACCTTCCGGGAAAGCAACTGGCCCAGACGAAATAAACAATCGGGTTTTGAGGGAACTTGCTAATGAGCTCTCTGTCCCACTATGTGATCTCTTTAATAAATCAATTGTCTTAGGCATTTTCCCAGATACTTGGAAAGAGTCCTTTGTATGTGCAGTGTTTAAAGCAGGTGATCCATCACAAGTAAATAATTATAGGCCTATTTCGCTTTTGAGTGTCATTGATAACGTTTTTGAAAGACTACTTTTCAAGCATATTTTCAATTTCTTAAGGGATGTTAACTTTCTTTCTGGATTGCAATCAGGATTTATGCCTGGCGATTCTACTAGTAACCAACTCACATACTTGTACAACTCTTTTTGTCAGGCAATTGACGCCGGAAAGGAAGTTCGGGTAGTATTCTTTGATATAAGTAAAGCATTTGATCGTGTTTGGCACAAAGGTCTCTTGTTTAAACTCAGGACTGCTGGTATTTCGTGTCATATTATTCAACTTATTGCTGACTATCTTAGTAACAGACGACAACGTGTGGTTATTCCTGGACAAAAATCTAAATCGAACAAAATGAAAGCCGGTGTACCACAGGGTTCTATGTTGGGCCCCCTTCTCTTCCTTGTATATATTAATGACATTGTTTCAAATATTAATTCAAACATTCGTTTATTTGCTGACGATACTAGTTTGTACCTTATTATTGACAAGGATAGTGACGTCATAAATACTGTGAATATAATTAATCAGGACAACCAAAAAATAGTTGAATGGGCGGAGAAATGGCTAGTTACTTTCAACCCTTCTAAAACTAAATCCATGTTAATATCTCGCAAAAGAAACCCACCTTATCACCCACCCCTTGTAATGTCAAATGAACAAATATCTGAAGTATTCTCCCACAAACACCTTGGTATCAATCTCTCGAATGACTGTTCCTGGCATTCACACATCGAATATGTAAAAGATAAGGCATGGAAACGTATTAATATCATGCGTAAACTCAAATTTCAGCTTGATCGGAAATCTTTAGAAGTTATTTACACTTCTTTCATCAGACCTCTATTAGAATATGGTGACGTCATCTGGGACAATTGTACCAATTATGAAAAACAAGACCTTGATAAAATCCAGAACAAAGCTGCACGTATAGTCATAGGGGCAACAAAATTGGTATCTATCCACGACCTTTACAAAGATATTGGTTGGGAAACACTTGAGACTCGAAGAAGTAAACACAAACTTATACATTTATACAAAATGGTCAATAGTGCAACTCCTCCTTATCTTACATCACTAGTACCCCCTATGGTCAGTGCAGCATCAAATTATAGGTTAAGAAATTCAGATGACTTCCAAGTACCATTCTCTCGTACACATTTATATTCAACTTCTTTACTACCTTCTGCTATTCGGGAATGGAACAATCTCCCTGTTGACGTACGTAACTCCAGCTCTATTATTACCTTTAAGCAACACCTCAATCGTGACAAAATTCAAATTCCTAAATATTATTGCACGGGAAATAGAAGAGCACAGATACACCATGCACGCTTACGAACAAATTGTAGTTCTTTGAACGAACACTTATTCAATAAAAGCATCGTCGAATCTCCCCTTTGTAGATGTGGAGGGGTTGAGAGTACTAACCATTTTTTCTTGGAATGCCCATTATACGATCATTCACGTGTGACCCTATTACAGGAACTGAATCTACTGTGCCCTGTTACCTTAAATAATGTACTATTTGGCGACTTAAGTCTTTCATACGATGTGAATTCAAATATATTTAAATCGGTCCAGAAATACATATTGACTAGTAAACGGTTTTAAGGGAGATGCAGGCAAGACGAACTTGTTTCATTGGTGTGCTCCAAAACGCCTAAACCCTAGCGGCTATGTCTTCTGTGCGAATCCCTTCCTTTATTTATTTTTTTTTTATAGGTTTTTCCTTGCTATTTTTTTCCACTTTTCTTAATTCATACCCATATTATTTTCGTTATTTTCGTTTCTGCATTCTCTAATGTAAATCGATTATTTTCTTATTCCTTAAATTGTTGCTACATTTTTTTCTCCTTTTAGTATTATCATTATTTCTATCGATTGATACAAGCATATTTATATTTCAAATTTACGCTATCTTATCCTTACCATATTCAACCAGTGGATAAGAACTCTATAAGATTTTATCTTTCGTTCTGATCCTTTTGTTTTTGTGTACAAATTTTGTGTATTGTTGTAATTATTTGGAAATAAAATATGTTTAAACCAACTTCCCTAATACTAGCTTTCATAGTATAGTTTATCTTACCCAACACCCTGTCTAAGACCGCGGGGATCTATATTGTGGATACAAGACCGACTCCGACTATTGGAACTGACTCTCCACTCTTGAACTCTCCCTAGACGTTCATTACAAATACAGTTTTAAATCAGCATTTAGAGACCAATAACAAGTAATTAATAATTATATAAGGTCGTATGTTTCATGGTTAAACCAAACGATTTAGTTCTCCTTCCAGTGCCCTAAGAAAAACTATACCACACATATATTCGCCGAGGAAAATCAGGGTGAGACCGTCCGGGCTCCTCCTGGATCATGGAATACAAATCAAATATTGTTCCATGCAAGATAACAACGCCACTATTAAAATTCACAAACAGTCAACATTGTCTATAATGTTGAGCTTTATAATAGCCAATTCTTAAACGAGGCAACTCCAAATAATTGTTGGTTATTCTAAATACATTAATTAAACAAGTGTTTATAGATATTTAAATTTTTCATATTATTATTGTTCTCAAAGGTTAGCTGTTGCGTTACCCTATGTACTGGCCGGACATAGTGTTGGAGTGGCAGAGACGAAAGCTCCGCAAACCTTCTTGTTGGTAACATAAAGGAACAACATACATTTTTAAAGTGACTTGTTGTAGCTGATTAGCGGCTGTAAAAAGTTCGAATTAAAAAAAGAAATACGACCCTTTAGTATTATAACGCACTCCATGGTCCCTCTAGGGTCAGTCATTACGTTTCATTTTTCTCTTGCGCGATGACCGGATAACTTCGTGTGAGTCCATGCTTGCACTTTCTGAAACCCTGAAAGTGGATCGTCCCTCTGGTTTTTTGGTCATACCCTAGACGGAGTTTCTCTTTGGCTGCAACTGCTGTGGTTGTACAGTACACATCTGGATACATCCTGGGTTGTTTATTATTGTTTTTGTATATGGTTTTACAATAATATATACGTGTACCGTTTCCTAATTTCTCAGGATGTCGACTTTATTTGTAGCGATTTCCTTTTGATGGGTTGTACTTTTATTTACACTGTCTTGTCAATTTGAGCGCTATAGGCAGAATATTAGCGTGGCTGAATAAAATCGAATTAAACTAACCGGTAGACCGTATTGCCTACTGATCTTTCTTTTCTGATTGTCCTTTTCACTTTATATTTAAGTTGATTGGTTGACTGTCGTCCTTGAATGCTGCTTTCCCTGTCCGATATTTTTATCTTTCTTTGTTTGTGGTGCAGTGTGGACCTGCGCTGCTGTTGCGTTGTGGTGCTGTGATATCTGTAGGACATGTTTTCTGTTTTAGTAGAGTTATTATGATGCATTACTTACTTGTACTTTGCAATCATCGAGCCCAATCTGTATGACTTTAAATGCAATACATATAGCAGTTAAACCGGTGATAGGGTGGCGTAAGAGGTGTGACACCGTGTTTTACCTCTCGTGAACATTATCAATAACAGTAGATATACAAATCGAACAGAAAAAGTAACATTCAAGGACGACAGTCAACAAAAAACACACACAGAAACAAAGAACGATATTAAAGATGAATAAAAGGCAAGATAAAACATCACAAACACAAAAGGGCTGACAATAAGCTACTACCGCCTTGGAATGGTCGGTGGCACAAAAGCCGCTTGGGATTTAAACCAGGTTCTAGGGTGCACAAAAACCTCACTCTTACACTATTACCGGATTCAGTTTAATTCAATTTCCTTATTTAGTCATTATTTCACCACTCAGTAAGTTATAACACCACTTTCCACTTTCTCTGAGGCTACTCTGATTAACTGATTATGTGTTGATGTGCCGTTAAACACGATTCAATTTAATTTCCTTACTTAGTCATTATGTCACCAGTCAGTAAGTTATAATACCGCTTACCACTTTCTCTGAGGCGGCTCGAGAATAACCTATTATATGCTGATATTCCGTTGAACAAGATCCAATTCAATTCAATTGTCTCATTCAGTCATAATTTCTCCACCCAATACTTATAATACCACCTTACGTTCGATCACATAACGTTGAAACTCCCCCTGTGGACACAATGGCCTTGCGGACACCATCGCCTCCTACAACTCTGCGTCGCGTGTATACCAAGAAATATAAAAAGATCGGACAGGGAAAGTAGCATTCAAGGAGGACAGTCAACCACAAAACACAGAAACAAACACGCAAACAGACAAACAAGAAGGCAAAAGTAAACGACACCACAAACACAAAAGGGTTGACAATAGGGCTACCGCCTTCGAACCGTCAGTGGCAAAGTTGGCCACTAGGGGTTTAAACCGGTTCTAGGGTGCACCAAACCTTACACTTACCCTACCGTCATCTTATTAAAACAGGACAGTGTAAATAAAGAAATCCCCGCCATGATCTAATATCTAACCAACAAGGCAGCATCAATAGGCAATATAAGTAAAACACAAATATGCTCGTGTAAATATAATACAAAAAAGCAATAGCCTAGAAAGCAACAATGAAGGTACTCAATGAGTTGGCAGAAGCCAGAGCAACAAGAGAATACACCATTAAGGGCACGACAAGAAAGATCATAGACAAACATCAAACGCCAACGTCCCAATGGGCTTTAGGTAGGCGTCATCATAGGGTCCACAGCCTGACCGGTCATCGTACAATTAAAGAGGAAAGCATAGTGGCGAACTGTAAAAGGGTCCACCACCAAGCCAAAATGTTTTATTTTCGTTTTTGTCTTGTAAAAAAAAATCATGATATAATTATGTTTTCAATCCATGCCAATATTTTCATAGACGCTGCCCATATATATCAAGTATATTTTACGTATTTCACAGTTATATTTACGGACTTTTTAGCTTGACCCTTCTCATTTGCAAAGATCTATCACATCGTCTGTAAAACATATATTATATTAGAACCCAGTGTACCATGGCATCAATTCTCACTTGAGGTGGATTTAGCCAAAAGCTACAAGTTTGTTTACCTATTCAATTTGGCAATAGATTAGCTTCCATTTACCAACCTTCCTCAAAGAAGATGCTGTAAATGTTAATATCGACAAATAATACGTCTTTGTCAAGGTCGTTGTATTAACATGTGCGTTCGTGAACAGCGGGACAATTAATTGAAAAGCAAATTGGTTGAACACGCATTTCGTTAATGGTGATCAATTACCTCCCGCCTCGCTGTCATTTACAAAGCTGGAGTTGACTATCCGTTTCTGTTAATTACTCTTACATATGTGTTTATTATATCTGGAAACCTTTCAAACACTACAGGATCATCAAATACACTGCATCAATTGACATTGTCGCAATAAATATGTTTATTTACATCATTCATTTTGTCGAGCTTTTACAATTATTTGATACTTGAATGTTTGTGTATTCGTATGGTCTTAAAGCAACACTTTCACTTCTTGTCATCCTATATTGATATTCTTGCGTGTAGTCTACAGCAAATACATTGAATTAATTCATACTAATGTATACAGCATGTTGCGGTTTGCAATGTACATATATATTATATATATATCAAAAAGAGGTATAACAATTATAATAATGAATAAACGTTTATGAAGCGTAAACAATGGCTGTCGCATATGCCATATCAGTGAAACTTCAAAGAAATGTTCCCGGCGGGAAACACATATATATCGAACAGTTTAATTCAACAAAACTAAGAAAGTTCGTATACCACTAAGCCTTCTTTACACATAGACAAATCAAACTCCCACAATCATTGCCTAAAATATACTGAACGGTTACCATAAACACCAAGCAAACACAAAGCATCAATGAGCAACCAGTAGACCTACAAACAGTTGCGAAATGCAGACCCATGGTATGCCAATGTTGGATTTCCCTCTAGTAGGAATTTTATAACAGAACCGTTGTGGGAAGAAACACAAATGTATTTGAAGGAGATACATGTTTGATACATGTCATGTTCGACTTTCCTATATATTTTAAGACTCGCTTTGATATTGATAATACATTATTTATATCTTAAAATAATAGGGGACCAGCTATCAACTATAATCTGAAATGTTTTATTTTTTTAATTTTTATGCTGTTAAACCACATTTAAAGACAAGGTATTCAAAATCAACCGTGATGGTTATATTTATATAATACAAATTTATATATATTATAAGTATATATCCGAAGGGTGGCATATAGTAGTCGCACCATGGGTGTGCTTTTTGTCACTAACATGATATTTCGTGTTATATCTCAGCATTGCCATTTGCAATTATTGTAAAACTTGGACAGTAAGATGCTGACATGTACCAAATATCTAGCCATGAAAATGAAAACTAGGTTTTCAACATTAAAGTATCGTCTCACTTCCAAAAAAAAAATCTATCTAGAACAGCTCTGTTAAATAGTTTCAACAAACACACAGGCATTCATCTTTCCCATTTTGGAAAACCCGGCTTTAACGTCACCAGGCGTTTCTCTCTTGTTTGTATTGAATGCGTTCTATGAGTGCTACATTTCCTGTTTGACAGTTGTAGTGCATATCATTCCTACAGGATAGTTCAGGATAAGGTCGGTATCACACCAAGGAATAATCGAGATGTTGCGAATGTATATAAACATTACTGTGCATGGATTACTGTATGTAATCAGATCTAATAATATACTGAAAGAAAAAAGAAACACATAATCAAAAAATTGCCTATGCTACACTATTATACACACCTATTCCAGATATATTTTTGTACAAAAAGTGGCTACAACAAATTACAGAAAGGACAACTCTTTCATGTATTAGACCTTTTTAATTAAAGTAAACTTTGTTACACGAAATTCATAAATGTTGAAGTTTCGCTTGAAAAAGTCAACTTTGAAGACATTTTAGTATTGTGTTTAATGTTAAGAGATTCCAACGTCTAAAACATAAGTTTGCTCATCTGCTTGAGCCAAATGCGCACTCTGTCGATAATGAAACTTTAAAGCGGTAACCATTGGTGTTTTCGGAGCTGTTTTAGACCTTCTTTCCGAAAAGCCTAATTTCGTCCTGTACCATTCGATTAGCAGTAGCATATTGATATATACAATATATAGCGGAAATACCCACTATGCGTTTATTTTTCCTTTCTGTAAAGATTTTGACGACGTCATAACAAACAAAATGACTCATTGCCTAACACCTTCATTATTGATAAGGGTTGTAGTATCAGCAGTTATACCTGCATGCCCTTGTGGGTTTATATGAATGCATGTCTATCATGTTACAATAGTATTAGACGGCTGGGGTTTAAGGGAGTCTCGACAAAATTTTCATTCGTACAGATCCCTTGTATTACACTGCTTCCATAGTTCAAATCTACACACAACACGTTCTCCGAACCCTTATTGACAAGGAGTCTGATCACGTCAGTCATTTTATAAAACTACTATATATTAATAAAGGAATTGATTGCATTTTTTCCGAAAGTCCTGTAATTTATTATAAGTATAAAAAGTCTATTAGAAATATTATTTTCAACTACAACAAAACAAAAAATAGTTTCTCACCTTGATATAGTACATAATACTCCTAAGGAATGTGAATGCAACACATCAAAATGTTGCTATGTTCCAGCAGGTCATGTCATCACTGGTAATTTTGATATTGTTGATAAACGTATTCGGCATTTGTTTTCGAAAGGTCCTAAATATAGATTACCTTCAACTATTGATGTTAATGCCTGTCGTGCACTGATCGCCCACTCCATTGAAGATTTTAGTATAAAATGGTGTCGTAGAGAACATGCGTATCCAAACTCGCTTTCTACTTGGAAAAAGTCATTTTTAAAATTATAGATACACGTATTAACTTGTATAATGCTAGCCCCTCTTTACTTCCTCCGAGACCTAGGTTTTCCTTTCATAATTTAAAATAGGGAATTCAGAAATTTCATAATAAATTTGTTTTAGTTCCTGCAGATAAAGCAGCTAATAATGTAATTATTGTTTGACGCCTACATTACGTCAATGTTTTATCTCTGGAACTCGGCAGCACCAATTCGTATACTCCAGTTTATTCTACTGAGGATGATGTTGTTTCCGCACATATCACTCGGTGCACTACATTCAAGGCTGGTGTAAACGATAAACAAAATAGACTGTCTACTATGTACTGGATTCCTAAATTGCATAACAATCCGTATAAGGCTCGCTTTATTTCGAATTATAGTGCCTCCACCGCAACAAACATCTCCAAACTTTTAACTTCTTGTCTTACTGCCGTAAAAGATCACGTTAAACTAAACTCTGGGATTAATTTATTTTGGTCTATAAACAATTCAGGAGACGTTCTTGATAACATTTTCCATAAAGGTCAAGTTTAATCAATAAGCACTTATGATTTCTATACACTATATACCACCTTAACACATCACCTTATTAAAGACAAACTAATTTCTCTTATTCAAAAAACATTCGCTAGAGAAAATACTACATTTTTGCTATGTAATAATATTAAAGCTTTTTTACTAACGGCAGTTTAGACAATTATACTATGTGGACTTGATCTATGATCTTTCCTGTCGTGCCCTTAATGGTCATTGAGTACCTTTATTGTGGCTTTCTAGGCTATTGTTTTTTTGTATTATATTTACCGAGTTGCTTATATTGCCTATTGATGCTGCCTTGTTGGTTAGAGATTAGATCATGGCGGGGATTTCTTTATTTACACTGTCCTGTTTTAATGGGATGACAGTAGGGTAAGTGTGAGGTTTGGTGCACCCTAGAACCGGTTTAAACCACCAGTGGCCTTTGTTGCCACTGACCGTTCCAAGGCGGTAACCCTATTGTCAACCATTTTGTGTTTGTGATGTCGTTTGCATTTTTTATTACTTTTGCCTTCGCGTTTGTCTGTTTGCGTGTTTGTTTCTGTGTTTTGTTGTTGACTGTCGTCCTTGAATTCTGCTTTCCCTGTTCGATATTTTTATCTTTCTTGCTATGAAGTTTGTGATTATTAGATGATATTGTCGTCAGGTATGGAACCACCGTTTTTAGAAAAATTGTTGGTATCCCTATGGGTACGAACTATGCACCACTTGTCGTATATTTGTTTTTATTTTGCTATGAAAGAGATTTCATGTTGAGTCTTACACCAGATACCCAGGCAGATGTTATTGAAGCCTTTAATGACACCTCTCGGTATCTGGATGACATATTGAACATTGACAACTCTTTATTTCAAACTATTGTTCATAATATTTATCCTAAAGAACTTCAGCTTAACAAAGCTAATATATCTGATAATGACGCTTCTTTTCTTGATTTAGAAATCTCGATTGAAGATGGTGAAATAATTAGCAAAATCTATGACAAGAGAGATGATTTTAATTCCGACATTGTTAATTATCCCCACTTGGATGGGGATGTTCCCCGAGCAACTTCTTATGGGGTGTATGTGTCTCAACTTATTCGATTTTCAGGTGCTTGTACTCGAGTTGAGGACTTTAATATTCGTAATCTTTGTATAACTAAAAAGCTACTCAATCAGGGTTACCGTTACCATAAACTTCGTAAAACCTTTGCAAAACTTTATTATCGTAACCCTGATCTTCTTTCAAAATATAAAATTAATGTAAGGACTCTTCTGCGACAAGGACTATCACAACCTGAATTCTATGATGATGTGATTTATAAACATCGTAAGATTCTTGGTCATGATCACTTTCATACTATCTTTGTTAAACTTGTTAAAAAGTTTATCAAAAGAGGTTTTGACCCTATCATTTTGCAACGTAATGCATGCTTGGTGGTGGACCCTTTTACAGTTCGCCACTATGCTTTTCTCTTTAATTGTACGATGGCCGGACCCTATGATGACACCTACCTAAAGCCCATTGGGACGATAGCGTATGATGTTTGTCTCTGGTCTTTATTGTTGTGCCCTTAATGGTTTATTCTCTTGTTGCTCTGGCTTCTGCCAAGTCACTGAGTACCTTCATTGTGGCTTTCTATGCTGTTGTTTGCTTATATGTTTACACGAGCATATTTGTGTTTTACTTATATTGCCTATTGATGCTGCCTTGTTGGTTAGAAATTAAATCATGACGGGGATTTCTTTATTTACACTGTCCTGTTTTAATGGGATGACAGTAGCGTAAGTGTGAGGTTTGTTGCACCCTATAACCGGTTTAAACCCCCAGTGGCCTACTTTGCCACTGACCGTTTCAAGGCGGTAGCCCTATTGTCAACCCTTTTGTGTTTGTGATGTCGTTTGCATTTATTATTACTTTTGCCTTCTTGTTTGTCTGTTTGCGTGTTTGTTTCTGTGTTTTGTGGTTGACTGTCCTCTTGAATGCTACTTTCGCTGTCCGATCATTTTATATTTCTTTGTATTTCGTAAGGGCTAAACCTTTAATGGTGTTGTTTGTGTCTTAAATGACGTGTCTTAAATTACATTTGGCGACGAGGATAATTAAAAATTAACCAATTATTTTGGATTAGTTAAACAAAATGTCTAGAGCGGTCTCAGACACTGGAACTTTAGTGCATTTTGACTGTAAGGGGGAAACATCAACGCTAGTTCAAAGATGGAAAAAGTGGAAAAGAGCTTTTGAAATATAAGATTTATGAAACTCGTTATGAATCATTTTTAATCTTAACATGCCAAAAGGCTCGTTAAAGTTAAAATAATTCATAACTCGTTTCATAAATCTTATATGAAATGGGAACTCGTTTAAGATCCTCTATATATTAAAGAAAGCTTATAGACAATCAGAATATTATTAGAGAATAGTGGGTTTGACCCAAATTCTTCTTGTGGGTTAGGCATTCTATACTCAATAAGTGTAACATATGAATTTAGCACATCAGTCCATCAATCCAGAAACTGTTTTTCATTTTACAAGTTGCTTCTAAGTCCCCTCTTAGTTATGTCTTCTTAATCAAGTTGACTTAGACTAAGTATGAAACCTTTCAGATTTATCATTTTGAGACCGCTCACAGAATATTGTTTAACTATAACTGCTTCTTTAATTTTTACAGGCCCTTCCCATAAAAAATCGTTAAATATGTTATTAATTTTTGCGATTATGTTTTCATTTGGGTTTGGAAGAGATAGAAATACATGATTTAAAATAAAAAGTAACAGTGTTTTAAAAACCATGATTTTTACCAAGTGGCGTTAAATATCTTCGCTTCCATATCTTTACGGTATTTTGGATTTTACAAATCTTATCATCATAGTTTAATTCTATCAATCTACCTAAGCTGACATTAAAATGTAATTCCTAGTAGCTTAAAATTATCTTTTCCCCAGGTAAGTTTCCATTTTGTTTTGATTTCCTCCCTATCCATACAACTTCTGTTTTGTCGAAATTTATGTTTAGACCAGAATATTTAAAATAAATGTATTATTGATTCCGGAGCCATCAGTAATGTTATCGGCAGAGGCACTTGGGAATTTCTCAAGCAAAAAGGGATCCAATGTAAACATGAGAGACGGAAAAAGACATTGTATGCCTATGGATCAAACTCGCCATTGGAAGTTGCGGGAGTGTTTTGGACCGATGTGTGTTATGGGGAGAAGACGGTACATGATGTAGAATGTGTTGTTATGGAGGGTAAAGGACAGCCCTTATTGTGCTACATGCATAATGTATAACACAGTAACGAATCTTGGAGTACTCATAATTGTGAGACATATCGGTGACCAGCAAAACTGCCAATTGCAGCACGATGATGCATATATATTCGAGAAACATGCGGAAGTTGTTCAAGGTTTTGGAAAACTGAAGGAATATCAGTTGGACATTCCGATTGATGAGACGGTTAAGCCAGTGGTCAAGCCGACCAGACGAGTTCCGTACCAGCTGTGTGGAAGACTCGAGCATAAGTGAAATAAGCTCGAGAATATGGACATCATTGAATGTGTCAGTAGACCTTCTAAATGGGTTTCACCTATAGTCATTGTACCAAAACCAAACAATGACATTCGTATATGCGTGGATATGATGTAGGCCAACACCGCAGTGCAACGAGTTCGACACCCAATCCCAACGGTGGACGAAGTGCTGCAGGACCTCATTAACAGTAAATACTTCAGCAAACTGGACATCAACATGGCGTATCATCAAATTGAACTGTCACCTGAACCACGTGAGATTACAACATTCACAACACATACGAGATTGTATAGGTACAAGAGACTTATGAGAATATTTGATTATGTGTTAAATCTATTAAAACAGTGAATAAGGATCAGTGTCAGTTTTACATGTCAAAGCTTGTCTTCATGGGACACGAGTTGTCTGAATGAATGAATGAATGGTGTTTTACGGCACGTCGACACATAAATAGGTCATATTGTGCGCAAAAAATTATGAAAAATGAAGTATTAATTAAAAATTATTGTAAATATATAAAGATAAAATTATTAAAAAATAAGGGAAGATAAGGTGTAATATAAACTAGTATGTAAATCAACAAATGCCCGCCAACGGGTATATAAACAAGTAAATATATATAAGAACACATTACAATGATTTATATAGTCTGATCTCTTTCAGGAAATCTAAAACAAGACTAAAATCTACAGTATCAAATAACTCTTTCATAGTATTAACATTGTAGTACCTTTGACGCATAGGATCGAAGTCTACACATTCCAATAAGATGTGTGAACAAGGTATCGGACCTACAGAGGTCATGGTAGAAAGCGGTAGTTGATGCGCGCGAGCCTTAAACATGGGCGAGGTAAGACGTTTTCTCGGTTTAGTCAATTATAGCGCGAGATATATACCTGATCTAGCTACCGTGTCCGAACCGCTGCGTGCGTTATTGAAGAAAAACGTTTTGTTTACTTGGAGTAAACCGCAGCAAATTGCGTTTGATGAGCTCAACAAACGGTTGTCTAGAGCAGAAACGCTAGGGTACTTTAACAAAAAGGCGCCGACCAAGGTCATAGTTGATAATAGTCCGGTAGGGCTAGGAGACGTGCTAGTTCAAGAGCAAAAAGGTGCATTTTGCCTAATAAATTATGCAAGTAGAAGTCTTACAGACGTCGAACGTAGGTACTCGCAGGTTTGAGTAGTGTCTGGGTTATTGAACATTTACATCCGTGGTTATACGGTACTGAATTTGAATTACTGACGTATTGTAAACCGTCAACATACATTTATATGGATAGGTCAAAACCATGTGCTAGGATAGAGCGATGGGTGCTTATATTGCAACCATACACATTTAAGGTAAAGCACATTAAGGGTGTTGAACATATTGCCGAAGCACTGTCAAGGTTGCTGGCTACGCAACCAGGTCAAACCGTAGATATAAATTCGGTCGATGACAACGCATATGTCAAATTCGTTTCTAGGAAAGCTACGCCCAGTGCTATGACAACGCGTGAGATTGAGGAAGCGTCAGTTGTTGATGATTAAATTAGCAGTTTACGCAAATGTTTAACATTTGGAGATGGCATTTGTTGCAACAAAGGCAATATTTACCGCTATAAGATGACTATGCGTCATTGGGTATCTTGTGCTCCGTGGTACAAGAATGTTAGTACCCGAAAGTCTCAGAAAACGTGTGTTAACATTAGCACATAGTGGTCATCCGGGCATAATAGCAATGAAACGGCATCCTAGAAAAAAAATATGGAGGCCATGTATAGATAGGCAGGTAGAAACATTTGTGTAAAACGTGCCACGGTTGTCAATTAGTCGCTCAGCCTACTAGTCCAGAGGCTATGACTCGTACAAACCTACCGACAGGTCCGTGGCAAGATTTAGCCGCAGACGTACTGGGTCCATTTCCGACAGGTAATTACATATTTGTATGTACTGACTATTATAGTCGTTATTTCGAGATTGGAATAACAAAGTCAATTACTTCGGAGAGATTGACAACATATTTGAGCAAATGGTTTGTCACACATGGCCTACTATTATCTCTTAGATCGGACAATGCGAAAGAATTTGTATGTGATCATTTTGCTAGCTTTTTAAGCAGAAACGGTGTAGAACATTAGGGCTACTACACCATTATGACCGCAAGCCAATGGGTAAGTAGACAGGCAAAATCGATCAATTCTTAAACGACCTCGAATTTTGCAAAGCGAGGAATGAAACTGGAAATCTGACTTAAATGATTATCTAATAATGTGTAGGAGTACACCTCACTCAACTGCAGGTGTTAGTCCCGCTGAGCTCTTGTTCGGTAGAAAAATCCGAACTAAAGTACCAGAAATAAGTCAATTTCAAAAAGAAGACCGTGAGTTTCGCGATCGCGACTCCGAACAAAAGGGAAAGGAGAAGAAATATAAACAGATCGGACAGGGAAAGTAGCATTCAAGGAGGACAGTCAACCACAAAGCACAGAAACAAACACGCAAACAGATAAACAAGAAGGCAAAAGTAATAATAAATGCAAACGACATCACAAACACAAAAGGGTTGACAATAGAGCTACCGCCTTGGAACGGTCAGTGGCAAAGTAGGCCACTGGGGTTTTAAACCGGTTCTAGGGTGCACCAAACCTCACACTTACCCTACTTCATCCCATTAAAACAGGTCAGTGTAAATAAAGAAATCCCCGACATGATCTACTCTTTAACCAACAAGGCAGCATCTATAAGCAATATAAGTAAAACACAAATGTGCTCGTGTAAATATATAAAAAAAACAAAAGCCTGGAGAGCCACATTGAAGGTACTCAATGACTTGTAAGAGTGAGGTTTGGTGCACCCTAGAACCGGTTTAAACCCCCAGTGGCCTACTTTGCCACTGACCGTTCCAAGGCGGTAGCCCTATTGTCTACCCTTTTTGTGTTTGTGATGTCGTTTGCATTTATTATTGCTTTTGCCTTCTTGTTTGTCTGTTTGCGTGTTCGTTTCTGTGTTTTGTGGTTTACTGTCCTCCTTGAATGCTACTTTCCCTGTCCGATCTTTTTATATTTCTTGGCAGAAGCCAGAGCAACAAGAGAATAAACCATTAAGGGCACGACAAGAAAGATCATAGACAAACATCAAACGCCACCGTCCCAATGGGCTTTAGGTAGGCGTGATCATAGGGTCCGCAGTCTCTCCGTTCATCGTACAAATAAAGAGGAAAGCATATTGGCGATCTGTAAAAGGGTCCACCAACAAGCATGCAGTACGTTGCAAAATGATAGGGTCATAACCTCTTTTGATAAACTTTTTAACAAGTTTAACAAAGATAGTATAAAAGTGATCATGACCAAGAATCCCACGAAGTTTATAAATCACATCACCATAGAAGTCAGGTTGTGATAGTCCTTGTCGCTTCTTGGAGAAAGGTTTGGATGGGGTATGAAATTTAATACTCGGACCACGTAATGTTTAACGCGTCTTTGTGATCTGCGTACACTTTCAACTATTAATTGTAATGCCTGTCGTGCCCATATCGCCCACTCCATTGAAAATGTTAGTATAAAATGGAGTCGTAGAGAACATGCGCACCCAAACTCGCTTTCTACTTGGAAAAAGTCAATTCTTACACGTATTAACTTTTATATTGCTAACCCCTCTTTACTTCCTCCGAGACCTAGGTTTTCCTTTTGTCATTTAAAATCGGGAATTCAGGAATTTCATAATAGATTTGTTTTAGTTCCTGCAGATAAAGCATCTAAAATGTTTAAACAGGTTTTATTGTTGAATATTCTTTATAAAATCCTGCTAATATAAACTTTCCCATCGTTTAATGGAATTAAGGCGGGACCAAGTACTGTATAGCAATATCGCAGAGGGAGATTGCCTCAAAATGACCCTAGTGTTTGGGACTAACTCAGGAAAGAATCAATGACGATGAATGCATTTACATAAGTTTAGTGCAACTTTTAAAATATGTTAAATCTATATACAATTATCAAGAAAAAAAGCGTATAAAATATGAAAAGACGTTTAAGACGTTCATAGTATTATCACAAATACTGAATGTGTCGACTGACTATATATGACACTAAAGTGTTGTTAAAGTTATAACAATGTTGATGTGCACAAGAAGTATGATCTAGCGCGATGAATGTGATGCGCGAGAGCTCATGAAGATGATGATGTGCGAATCAAATGGGTGATTGTCATAAAATGCCTTCTATAAGGGTTTAATGGCGCGATAGATATGATAATTAACCGCCACCGAGGTTGTGAATGACGTTCCTCTAGTGAGGACTGATATCGCGCCCACCTCGTGTCCCGGGATTGTTGATTCTATAACCTGGCCATGTTGTCCAGGTACGGAGACCGTCTCCAGCGCTCTTTACGTTATGCGTTAATTCATGTGTCGAATCACCTAGAGGGCCTACACACCCTAAAGGCTTACCTCCTCTCCGGGAGGCTTATCTCCACTCCGGAAGGTTTAGGCTGTAATAATACATACTTTAGATGTCGGTTCATTAACACAACAATCTTGTACAATTATCAGTACACAAACAAATCATTATCTAGTAAATATATGTGAGCCACGCTCTAATTATGATGTGTAGCAATGTATACATATTCTACAAAAATGAGATATAGGGTCCTATAGAAATCACAGCGTCCGAACGCAATGGCATCTTAGGTTCGCACTGTACTACAAACAAGGACTTGATTATACAATGAAAGAGACCATGTATACTCATCGACATATATACAAGTATAGCACCTCACCGCTAAACAATGCACCTAAAATACAACGTTATCAATTTAATCTTGTATTACAATTAATGAGTTATGCACATATGCATATATACATGCATGTCCTATCAATGTTAACTAATGCACCTACTATACAACAATATAAAATTAATATCGTTCAATTAATGATCGACTACAACAATTATATATAATAAAGTTAACTTCTGAATCATACGCTAGTGTATCAAGTTAATGTTTGAGAAACATAAAATCTAACCGGATGTAGTAACATCGCCAAACAAGATGGCGACGCCCACTGAATACAAATGTACGATACAATTTCATAAAATAAATACTGACCACATATTGCCTGTGAATTTCGCCGTTTGCAACTTCTGCCCAAACAAGCAACTTTCAATCAATCTCGGCCATGACTGGAGAACAATGCATTTTATAACCAACGTTCCGCCCAAAACATTATTTCCCACGTTCCATCCGTGATACACGTGGCTAAATGCGCAGTATTAAAATTCTACACGAAAGGACCCTTACACAATTTTGCCCTTTAAATAGATAGATTGTACAATACCTATACTTTTACATGCATTAACGCACATATAAACTTATTAAACGGCCCTGCCGAACTCACTCTACCGGCGCTATAAAATTGCACGCTTTTCCGTGATACATAAATATATCATGCAACTGGTGAATTAGTTTCAACTGAACAATGGATTAGCATGTGACTGACAAGTGTCGCCAAGTGCTTACAAGAGCTATGTACGACCAATACGCTCTACTCGATATTATTTTGTGACAGAGATAAGGTTTTGGTAAAACAAAATCAAAATAATAAGGTTGACGCGCCGTTTAATCCGAAACCGCACACTGTTGTTCAGAAAAACGGAAACAGCATATTGATTGGTGCCGACGACGACAGTGTCGATTACCGACGGAATGTTACGCATTTCAAGAAGTACAATGACCAAAATTTGCCTCAGCCAGACTCTGTGTCTCATGATTTAATGGAAAATATGAGTGAAACATCTGATAATATCTCGACCAGAGAGAATTAAGAAAACACCATAAAAGCTCAAAGATTATATTCTGGATCAAAACTCAATTCAGGCCCTTGTAGAAGTATGGCATCCCTCTTGTAACACAACAAACGATTATAATGAAAATTGACCTCAGTTTGACATGTTTTGAGACATGTGTCAGTTTCATGTGTAAATTACTAGATTATCTGCTTTCTGGGGAAGTGTGGACTGTAATTTTATTCCAAATCAAAGATAATGTAATGATGATAAACTGGAATGACCATTAATTGCACCATTAACAGAATTAGGTGGAGGTTAACAATTCTCACGGACTTTCTTTGAACATTGAGCTGTCTGCTGCCACTCACAGACAAAAATAAATGGCTATTAACTGACACCTGTTAATAAGATCGCAGATTGTATGAACTATCTTGAACTTTGAAAAATTGCAGAGACTTTGAGATCTTAAAATGTTACATTTATGAATGAAATTGGTATTTAATGTTTCATATATCTGATATATATTTTGGGGAATTAATTATCTAAAAAGGGAGGGATTGTCTTAAATGATGAATGTCTTATCTCAAGACATTACACGGATCAAACAGATGATGGTTGTATAGTTTTAATTTCACTTGTATACTTAAAAACAATAATTATAATACACCATTACCAACGTCTGGTTGGAAGTTGACATATCTCGTTATTATCTACGATAATATATGTAAGCGTAACCTGGGTAGGCCTGCTGATTGATTTACGTCATATGATGATGTATTACACTGGATACTCGTTAATTGTCGTGAACTAGTTTAGGGTATTATAATAGGAAAACAAGTTAAAGAAAATAATTTACCTGCCATTCGGGTTCATGAAATAATTGTTTACTATTTAACACCAAAAAGTGATGTTTGTGAAGGATTGCAGTCGTAAATAGCTGATTAACAAAGTCGTTGACATGCACAGGGTATTGCTCCACGATGTTATATTTCTTACATATATTTGTAAACCATTCTGCATCATACAGATTCATATCTGCGTTGATCGTGATATCGAAAACCTTGCTGAAAACGCTTACTTATAATAACTTGATTTCGATCATTCAACCACAAACACACACAGAAACAATGAGCAAATTTAAAAATGAAAAAATTCATACACCATGAAATTGTTCACATATTGCATAAGAATCAGACATTTTATGTAAAGGGAATTCTTTCTTATGTGGAAGCAAAAAAGGAAAACGACGACAAATAAAAACATTTCTCCTTATATTATTTCAGTTATTTTAGTTATATGCATTTCACAACATATAATTATCTCGTCATGAATTATTAATCCTAACACGTAGTAGTATGTTTTATTTTTGAGAAACTTATAAGTTTTTGGTTCAATTTCACTGAGAGGGGAATCAATTCATGTACACTAGTCAAAATTGCTAACCGATCACTTGTTATTTTCTTATTTATTTGTCTCAGAAAAATAAAATATATGTGAAATTGGAAATAAATGTATTGAAAAATGTTCTATAAGTAATCACATCAGTAAAGCAAAGTATTTTATGAATTTCAAAGAAGTTTATTGTATCGAAATTCATAGATACCAGTAATTTCAAAATTTACAAAAATCAATATCGCGTATGACAGCCGTTTGCGTGTACAACAGCTAAACAGCGTTGTCGCATGGAATTTATGTAGTTATGTAGAAAACGCTGAGGTATGTTATTCCAAACATTGACAATGTCCCTTGTGAGGTCAGCAATATTTTGTTGCCTTGGTAACTGTCGCACACGACGGTCGATTTTTGTCCCACACATGTTCGATTGGATTTAAATCCGGACTACATGGCGGCCACTCCATTATTCGAATGTTGTTGCCCTGAAGTAGCTGACGGGTAGTTCTTGCAGTATGGCAAGGTGCATTGTCTTGCATGAATGTCATCCCACGGTTAGCGCGAATATGGGGAATAAGCGTTGGTCGAAGTATTTGTTGCTGGTATTGGTCTGCGTTCAGGTTTCCTCGAACAACCACCATATCAGTTTTAGTGTGCAAACTAATACCTCCCCAAACCATCACTGACCCTCCTCCAAAATGAGATCTTTCGTTGACGCAATTATCCGAATATCGTTCCCCATGTCGTCGATAAATTCGCTCTCTGCCGTCAGACTTCTGAAGATTAAATCTGGACTCATCTGTAAAGGCGACATTTGCCCAGTCTGCTCTGGTGAACCAACAGATTACTCAAGGTCATCTGAGATATAGTACTAGATACCAGGTTATATTAAAACCTACAGAACGCTTAGTGCGAGCTGGAGTATCTTTATTTAAGTACTTTTATTAATTTGAAGGTTCATTATTGTATTGCACCAACAGATTACTCAAGGTCATCTGAGATATAGTACTAGATACCAGGTTATATTAAAACCTACAGAACGCTTAGTGCGAGCTGGAGTATCTTTATTTAAGTACTTTTATTAATTTGAAGGTTCATTAGTGTATTGAACCAAAGGATTACTCAAGGTCATCTGAGATATAGTACTAGATACCAGGTTATATTAAAACCTACAGAACGCTTAGTGCGAGCTGGAGTATCTTTATTTAAGTACTTTTATTAATTTGAAGGTTCATTAGTGTATTGAACCAAAGGATTACTCAAGGTCATCTGAGATATAGTACTAAATACCAGGTTATATTAAAACCTACAGAACGCTTAGTGCGAGCTGGAGTATCTTTATTTAAGTACTTTTATTAATTTGAAGGTTCATTATTGTATTGAACCAACAGATTACTCAAGGTCATCTGAGATATAGTACTAGATACCAGGTTATATTAAAACCTACAGAACGCTTAGTGCGAGCTGGAGTATCTTTATTTAAGTACTTTTATTGATTTGAAGGTTCAATGCTTGTGTTGAACCCATGAGACGCTTATAGCAGTCTGATCCGATATATGGTATAACTATTTTATATAGGACTGAGACAAGATGTTTATGCAATTAGCTTCAAATAGCTCAAGGATACATACTTCACCACCTACTGTGTTACTAACTGCCTATCCAGCAGTGGAAGGGAAGGTGTGAAAAACATCCTTCACAAGTACACCGCAAACCATATTTCATATTAGTCAATGCGGTCTACAATTAATGCATCAATTAGTAGTTAACTAACCATGGTATAGCCTGTATATGTATCGAAACAATATACTTTTTTGCTCTTATTCCTACACTTATTAAACCATAATCCTTATTTCATATGTTTTAATCGTATGTTTGTGCAGATTTTAAATCTATGATCTGCAATCTCAGTTATAACTAACTGTATGTGCAAATTATTATGATAATCATATTAATTTATGAATTAGCATTAATATGCTAAGTAGGAAATACAATTGGATAAAGGAAAACAATAGTCAATATATGTTGTATACATTATTCAATGGTAATGATTAATGATTAAATACTCATTTAGAACAATAACCATCAAATGAAATTGAAATTTCACAACCTTAGTAGTGTATATAGACTTTAATCATAAATAATGTATTGTGTCTAAGCATTTACAATTCATACTTTACTGTATGCTGATGCTGTAATCATTTATAGTTCAAACTTTACAGTATGCTACATTATGGGTATATCCGAAACACTTGATGCCATTAAAATAACCTTTTCAAGTTCTAGATTATGTCTGTAAACGCTAGTCATTACATTTAACTGTACACTAGTCAAAATTGCTAACCGATCACTTGTTATTTTCTTATTTATTTGTCTCAGAAAAATAAAATATATGTGAAATTGGAAATAAATGTATTGAAAAATGTTCTATAAGTATATTTTATGAATTTCAAAGAAGTTTATTGTATCGAAATTCATAGATACCAGTAATTTCAAAATTTACAAAAATCAATATCGCGTATGACAGCCGTTTGCGTGTACAACAGCTAAACAGCGTTGTCGCATGGAATTTATGTAGTTATGTAGAAAACGCTGAGGTATGTTATTCCAAACATTGACAATGTCCCTTGTGAGGTCAGCAATATGTTGTTGCCTTTGTAACTGTCGCACACGACGGTCGATTTCGTCCCACACATGTTTGATTGGATTGAAATCCGGACTACATGGCGGCCACTCCATTATTTGAATGTTGTTGCCCTGAAGTAGCTGACGGGTAGTTCTTGCAGTATGGCAAGGTGCATTGTCTTGCATGAATGTCATCCCACGGTTAGCGCGAATATGGGGAATAAGCGTTGGTCGAAGTATTTGTTGCTGGTATTGGTCTGCGTTCAGGTTTCCTCGAACAACCACCATATCAGTTTTAGTGTGCAAACTAATACCTCCCCAAACCATCACTGACCCTCCTCCAAAATGAGATCTTTCGTTGACGCAATTATCCGAATATCGTTCCCCATGTCGTCGATAAATTCGCTCTCTGCCGTCAGACTTCTGAAGATTAAATCTGGACTCATCTGTAAAGGCGACATTTGCCCAGTCTGCTCTGGTGAACCTCAAATACCTTCTGGCCCACTGAAGCCGAATTCGCCGGTGTCTTCCAGTCAATACTAATCCCACAAAATGTCTTCTCGCTCTCAATCCCATGATCCGTAGTCGATTTCGTACTCTTTGATCACTCACGTTTCTATTATGGACGCCTACTAAACGTCTGGCAATATCTGTCGCTGTTATTCTTCTATTACGAAGGTGTGTTACAAGGATGTAGCGATCTTGACGCTGCGTTGCCACACGTCTTTTTGGCCTTCGGTAAAGGTCATCAACACTTCCGGTGCGATTGCACTTGAGCCAAAGGTCGTAAATTGTTGAAAAACGTCTGTTGACTGTTCTGGCTACCTATAAATATAAAACAACTCATTATTGCGACTTTTTCAGAAATAATGAACATGGCTAGACAGAATCATGTACGAACGAACAAACGAAGTGACGGACGGACGGACGGACAGACAAGTAAACTTATGAATAAACTAACCTGCCAGAAGGATGAGGAATATTATAATACACAATACTGGACTTGAAAAAGAGAAAATAAAACGTTGAAAATAGATTAAATAAATTAATAAAAATGAACAAATTACGCAATGTCCTTTACCTGCCGAATCGAAGTACCAGCAATAATCATACCGACGGCCCGTCCACGCTCTTCCGTTGTCATCCGACGCATTTTTTATTTAATGTTTAGTAAGTTTTTGTTTGGGATTGAAACGATAAACAATTCCGAGAACACAAACACATGTTCAAATCTTACCTCGTGCAGCACGGGATAATAATGCGATTTCGCGCCAAAATAAGCCACGTGACCGGAAGTGCGGATTTTGAAGTTACAAAATGTATTGATCGTTTTGTTTGCTGCTCATATTTATTTGTATGAAATATCAACTCAAAATATACAATATTTGATATAATATTCCAAATAATAAAATGACCGGTTAGCAATTTTGACCAGTGTATTTCTGAAAACGAGATAATAATATCCTTCGGAGTTTGTATGAATGTGTTCTAATTATCAGATCTGAACACGTCCAATTGAGATTTCAATTACCTAATCGGATGATTACGCCCACATAATCATTAGGAATTAGAACCGATGTGACAAAAAGTTTATCTAATTATCTACAACATAAAAGTAATGAACGGCTGTTTTATACGCTGCCGGAGATGTTGAAAGTGCCGTTAAAATAATAATGGTTCCCGATAGTATAATTTCTCTTGAAGACAATCAAACATTCACTGAATCTTTAGTTTATTTGCACATACGATGAGCTGTCAAGTGTATACGACCTCGAATGTGATGTTGTTTGATCGTTCAAACGGTAAGTATCAGCACTTCTTATATTAAAGAGCTTGTATGTAAAACATGCGATCATCGCCAGTATGAACATTAAGAGTCGTCGATATCCCCACGCATTAAGCACTACTTTTTCCATAAACGCGTTCATATATTGTAAAAAGTAATAAGTAGTCTTTTTGCACTGTTTTATAAAAATACAGCCAAATCTCAAATTTAACAGTCTAGATCGAATATTGTCGAACTTGTCTTACACTTCTACAGATTCTATAGTTGAAGGATTTACGTTTCCCAGTTGTTTAAATTTAAACAAAATATAAATACCAGGTTACATAGACGACGGAAAGCCGGATCTTAATCATGGGGGAAGAGAAATGAGATACAGGGTCCTATAGAAACCACAGCGTCCGAACGCAATGGCATCGTAGTACTGCAAACAAGGACTTGATAATACAATGAAAGAGACAAAAAACACCAGAAAGGGTGGTGAAGACAGGGTTACCGACTTGGAACAGTCAGTAGGCAATAAGGCCTACTGGTTAGCTTGAATCGATTTTATATGCGCACAATCCTCGCTTTTATCCTGTCTTCAGCGCTTTAATAGACAAGACAGTGTAAACAAAACTACATCCCATCAACAGGAATTCTCTAACAATAAAGTCCACATCCAGAGAAACTATCTAAAGAAACACATACAAAATAATAAACATCTCAGGATGTATCCAGACTCGTACTGAACAACCATAGTAGTTGCAGCTAAAGAGAAAATCAATCTAGGGTACGACCCACGCGCTAATATCAACAATGATAGTTGCATGACGTCATTGTGTAATTAAACACGCAGAACATTAGTAGTTGGCGTTGTCAACGCGCAGAATATAAATAATATGCAAGAAAAAGAATCAATCATGTTTATCCGGTTCAAATGACAACCCTCGGTATAATTGTTTAAATCGAAACCTCGGCAGAGCCTCGGTTCCGATAAAAACAATTATACCTCGTGTTAGAATTCCAGATCTTTACCGGATACCATGGATGCAATATTCTCATATTCGTTTTGCCTAAACAAACACTTATTTTAACATGATTCATTACTGTTTCCGAGTTCAGGTGTGAGCAATCAACATATCTGATAATCACGTCTAGCAAATGGTTGTCCATTGTCCATTTGCTGTGTTGACATGGAACCTGTTGATACGTGTTATACATTATTGCTGTTGACATAAAGGGAGGGGATATGAACAATAAAAAGAAGCCTAAATAATAAAGTAATTTAGTACACACTTGCGTAGAATTATGTCATTTTCAAACGCTAGGTACATATTACATTTTTGCATTCTGTGTTGTAATAGTTCCACTTTGATAAGTACTTTTAGGTGTTACAGATGATTTTGTCGATATCGTATATCGAGGGCTTGGCGCAAGACTGGTCTAACTCACTTTTTGCAAACTTTTCAGGAGAAGCAAAAAACTGATTATATTCTTGGAAAATTAGATGACAAACATGGAAATAAGAATTTTTATTATAAATCCCTCAAGTAATTTCTTAGTTAATTCAAAAAATATATATATTAATAGGAAATAGGTAATTAGAGAGTTACACTTATTTTGCGCTCAAATTTTCAGTGCAAAACTGGTCTAACTTGAGATAGACTTGTTTTGCACCGAAATTTCAGGAGTAATTTCAGTGCAAAACAAGTCCAACTTGAGATAGACTTGTTTTGCATTGAAATTTGTGTGCAAAACCAGTCCAACTTATGATATTAATAGTTTTGGTTGTTTAATGCCTTTGTTTAATGTACCTATACATTTTTTACCCCCAATGTTTCCCAACCCTCCAGCGGAGAGCACTGGGCATACCCTGCGGGAAATTAGACAAATGTAAAAACAGTTTATAATCCCCATGCCTATGAGCAACATCATGTCCAAATCCCCAGTGTCTACCAGTATACTCAATATTAAATATCCCCATGTTTGTATCAGGTTTTGTCTAATTCCCTACCCTACAGGTGCCACCATTGATGGTATGCCCTCTCCTGCCCCACTGTTGACAGGTTCATAATTTAAAAGTGTACCTGGTACATAACTGTTGTTATTTATTTTATTTTTTATTTATCGTAAACCCATTTCTAACCATATTTAACTTTTTATATTTGCAATATTTGCATATTTTCAGATAGTTTGCATATGTTTATTGGTTATAAAACTTTTTTTCGTGCAGAGCTCAAACTCATATTCAAAATGTGTTCATATTCAACATATTTTTCAGCCCAAATTTGTACCAAAAAAAATATTCTAGAATTTATAATTATTGTGTTACTTGAGCATTGACTTTACTGTACTGCAAAAGACAATAAAACCAGGACCCAGGATTTAAAACTGTTTCACAGTGCTCTATTTAAGAGTTATTGCTCAACTACATAATTATAAATTCTAGCATTCTTTTTTGTTAGTAACCCACTCATGAGTACAAATCTTATGGTGTTATGTTTTATGCATTACTGCACAAGTTATACCATTTACATGCATTTTACCTAATCAGATGTTTGTATTTTTGACTTAGTTTCATCCTCAAGTGCTAGGAATATGTAATTATAAAAGGAAGGCTAATCATCAGAATAAGCAATCATGCAGTTTTAAAACTTTATGGAAGCATTGTAAGTTGATTTAATATTAACAATAGAGTTTCAACAGTGAAACATTTACATCTTGACCCTCTGTGGTAATGGTTTACCATCAATGGATTAAAAAATCCTGAAAGAAATAATATATAGAGTTTAATTAACATTGTTGTCATGATACTGGAAATAATTCCCGATTGAGAACTATTCTTGCGATATAGAAACGAGTGCGCATTAATGAAATGATTACCACTTTGACTATTCCTCGGTTGATAATCATTCTCTTGGAGTGAATATTCTTACTACCCATCTCTCATGGTTGTGATTCTTATATATTATTATACCTATGTACTATAATCCCCATAGACATGGACTTTTTCACTACCTGCCTTATAAGGTGAATCAAACTATCAGCTGATATCAAACATACTATCAGTGATAGTAACTATTTCTTTGGTAGGCATACATATTGTAGAGGGTGTCATTCTCAGCTTTAGTGCACATAGGGTTAGTAGAGTGTGATAGTAGTACACATACTGGTATGATAACATAGATTTCACATTCATGAGAATGGGATACAAAGAATTCATTTTCACAAGTGATTATCAACTTCGACTCTGCCTCAGTCATTAATCATTCCTTCAGGGTGAAATTTCTTACCATCTCCCTCTTATGAATGTGAAATTTATAAATTGCTGTTTCATGATGTTGTTAAATACATGTACATTCTTACTCCGATTCATCAGCCGATTCTAACTCCGACTTGTGTCTTAATGAACAATGCAATGGATGATGAACCTGTGGGATTACATTCCTTCTACATGCACAGTACTAATGCCTTGTATTTGGCAGCTGACACTGTTTGGGGCTGGTTAACACAATACAGTGGTTGGACTGATGGTATTGTGAAGGCAATTGATGTTTTGTGATCTCACAGCCCAATGTATTTCTGTGGCGATCACCGAGATTGACAGGATTGACGGTGTATACTAATTTAGAAAACAGATAAAAATGCCATATTTTACCTACATGATCTGTATCCACATTTCAAAAAACATTATTTACCCCCCAAAAGTAATCCAAGATACAATCTGTGTCCACATTTCCAAAAACTTGATATTTTACCCCACAAAAGAATCCAAGCCAACTTTTCTAAGTATTTATCCCCAAAAGAAACCCTTTTCCCCGGAATAAAGCTTCCATGTATCACATTATTATAACTTTTAAAATGAGGACAAACTGCCTTATAGAGCAGTGTTCACATTTTCAAAAATACACTTTTCTTAAGAAAAACATTTTTTTTTTAATGTGGACACACTGCCTTATAGAGCGGTGTCCACATTTGCAAAAATACTCTTTTCTTAGGACAAACGTCTTCTTTTTTTTATGAGGACACCGCCTTATAGAGCCGTGTCCACGTTTTCAAAAATACACTTTTCTTAAGAAAAACATATTTATTTTTTTAATGTGGACACACCGCCTTAGAGAGCCGTGTTCCAATTTTTAAAAATACACTTTTCTTATGAAAAACATATTTTTTTAATGTGGACACACCGCCTTATAGAGCCGTGTCCTCATTTTCAAAAATACACTTTTCTTAGGAAAAGCGTCTTCTTGTTTTTTTAATGAGGACACCGCCTTTTAGAGCCATGTCCACATTTGCAAAAATACTCTTTTCTTAGGACAAACGTCTTCTTTTTTTTATGAGGACTCCGCCTTATAGAGCCGTGTCCACGTTTTCAAAAATACACTTTTCTTAAGAAAAACAATTTTTTTTTAATGTGGACACACCGCCTTAGAGAGCCATGTCCCAATTTTTAAAAATACACTATTTTTGTGAAAAATATTTTTTTTTTAATGGGGACACACCACCTTAGAGAGCCATGTTCACATTTTAAAAAATACACCTTTCTAAGGAAAAACATATTATTTGAAAATATGGACCTACTCCTTATAGAGCCTTGTCCCCATTTTCAAAATTACATTTTTCTTAAGAAAAACTTGTTTTGTTAATGGGGAAACACCTCCTTTTATAGAGCCTTATCCACATTTTCAAAAATACGCTTCATGAAAAGTTTCTATTTGTGTTATACCAATGTTTGAATGTGTTTATCCTTTGCAAAACATGGAAAAAAAGGTGCAAAATCGAGTTACTCAAATTGAGACAGTGCCACAAGTTTGTCATCACAACATAATAAATTATGATGTCATTACTATTAATTACAATAAAGCTAATAAGCTAATTGGTAATAAGTTTGCTAGTTTGGGTACAAAATAAGTCTATCTCAGATCTTGTTCAATAATTTCAATGCAAAACAAGTCCAACTCAAGTTAGACCTGTTTTGCCTCTATGAAATTTGTTGTTCTGAGATAAACTTATTTGTTATTTAATAATAAAATCAATAATAAGTTGAAAATGACAAACAATTTTTTTACATAATATGTATTTCATCTTTTATATTTCAAAACTGCAAAAAAGTGATTTTGTGAAAAAATGTGAGTTAGACCAGTCTTGCGCCAAGCCCTCGATATACTTCTTGTTCATTTGTAGCATTTCTGAAAGCAAAATCGAAATCATGTTGATAGACTGGGGTAACAATATGTATAATGTACATGCAAAGGCAAGATTACACGAGGGATTTACCCTTGATCGTGTGTATGCTATGTATACGTGTTCCTGTTTCTGTTTTATAGAATCATTATATTTGCAAGTATATGCCAATAAATCGGAGATTGACCTTATGTAAGCAAATTATTTGTGATTGTGGTGACGCCTAATTAAATATTAATTATTGTGTGTAGTGGTAGAACGTTGGACCCAGGATCGAAAAGTGATGGGTTCGATCCCCGCCATGACCGTATGTGTTGTGTCACTCAGCAAGACACATTATCTGTATTTTTTGCTTAGTACCGAATCCACACAGAAAGACATCAATAGTAGCAGCGTAACGTTTTATCCCCCAGTTTCATCACATTCAAATCCGAGCTTACCACTATACGAACCGTCGCAAAATCATACTGCATTACTACCTTTTATAATTCTGGGCATCCTCAATAGACTCGGGTAGTTGTCTGTTCACTGTTTCTGGTAGAATTAGTGTCAACAGTCCGGCTACAAACATAGAAACTCCAAAGAGAGTCAACGGGATCGCCTGTCCATTTACACCGCTAATCAAGTCAGCCTGTCGTTAATATATAAAAAAAAAACATATCAAAAATGAGACAAATGGTCCTATAGAACCCACAGCACCCAATCTTATACAAATGTTCACCATTAAGCATCGATGTTTTTCAACTAACATCCACGTCCATTACTTTAAAAAATATGGAAGGAGAAATAAGGAAATCGTCGAACACGTTAAATACTATTGCTGTCTCGGTTTGATTGTGCTTGCTACAGTTCACGCCCTCTAGGCTTGGGTTTAGCAGAGCTCAATATGTATAATGTCAACAGTACAGACATTTGAATCATACCAAAGATGGTATGCATAATGTAATTTAGCTGGGAGCAGAGGGTATTAAGCCTGCGTATCACAGGTAACAGTCAAAATACTAAATTATAAAGCATACAAGATCTCCTAAGGGTGATTAAACAATACTCAGAACCTTTAAAGGCTGGAGTAGTGGAACCAACAATTCGAAGTTTAAGTAAGAAAACAGAAGTATTTGAGAATGTACCACCGATATCTGTACAAATCGGGCTCAGCGATCTTCAAAGATCGGAATGAATGACAGTTCTAATTGCAAGCACGAGGAGACGTTTTACAGCCGACACACTGCACAAGTCAAGATCAGCCTAGGACTTTGAAGGTTATAGCTATTATTTCGAGTAAGGAGTTTAACTTCTTTATTTAACCCAATCCAATCGGTTTTATTTTTTTACCATTACCACTACTTTAAGATGTGTTGTGTTTCTTATGGACGTTGTATCAATAGGCGTGATACATCTACATGTATCTAGAGTAGTGATATATCTGCATGTATGTTTCATCTATCGGATGATGTTTGTATTTCTGAGTATGTTACTTGTATTTGTAGCGCAGACTCAACAGAAACTAGATAATTAAAGTCGGCAACAAACACAATAAAGGGCTTTACGCCAGAAACTAGCTTGGAGAAAAATGTCCTCAAATCATTTCTAACGCCATGTGTCAGGAAGTGTTTACATGATCCTCTTGCCTTTTCCATTATAATAGAGGTCCTATGGTAAGCCCGACAGGATGGATGGGATTTCGATATTGACCGGAGATTGTTCAATCTTAAAATCTCACATTACTTTAGAGATATGGAAATATTGGTAATTCGTGTTCAATTGTTCCAAGATGCGGAACCTAGACTTTGGCGTATTAGAAGAGTGGATTGCTTATGGACTACTTAGGCGTCTCGTCATTAATATTTGTCATAGAAAATACTTATCTGTGTTAATACTACTTCTGATTAAACTATTGGTTTACATAAATATAGATATAAAAAATCGAACAGGAAAAGCAGCATTCAAGGGGGACAGTCAACCACAAACACACACATAAACATAGAACAAATTTAAAGATGAATAAAAGGCCAAATAAGACATCACAAACACAAAAGGGTTGACAGTAGAGCTACCGCCTTGGAACGGTCAGTGGCAAAAAAGGTCGCTGGGGGTTTAAACCAGGTTCTAGGGTGCACCAAATCTCACACTTACCCTACTGTCAACCCAATAAAATGGGTCAGTGTAAATAAAGAAATCCCCGCCATGAACTAATCTTTAACCAAAAAGGCAGCATTAATAGGCAATATAAGTAAAACACAAAGATGATCGTGTATATATAAATACAAAAAAAACAATAGCATAGAAAGCCACAAAGAAGGTTCTCCATGACTTGGCAGAAGCCAGAGCAAAAAGAGAATAAACCATTGAGGCACAAAAGACAAAACTGCAGACAAACGTCACCATCCTTTTGGGCTTTAGGTAGACGTTATCATAGGGTCCACAGCCTGTCCGGTCATCGAACAATCAAAGAGAAAAGCATATTGGCGAATGGGTCCACCACCAAGCATGCAGTAAGTTGCAAAATGATAGGGTCATAACCTCTTTTAATAAACCTTTTAGTAAGTTTATCAAAGATAGTATGAAAGTGATCATGACCAAGGATCTAATCATGTCATCATAGAAGTCAGGTTGTGAAAGTCCTTGTCGCAGAAGAGTTCTTAAATTACTTTTATATTTGGAAAGAAGATCAGGGTTACGATAATAAAAGTTTGCAAAGGTTTTACGAAGTTTATGGTAACGGTAACCCTGATGGAGAAGCTTTTTAGTTATACATCACAAAATGCAGTCTCTATAGTAGACGTAATATAATATTGCATTTAAACCAATATACAGATTTCGTAATACGTTTATAAAATAATTTTGTAAACTAATTACGAGTTGGTATCTCTTAAATCGACGCTCCAGTTTTGGGGTTTGGCATGGTCGGTTAAAGCCATTTATATTGTGTTTATAGAGCTTGGAATTCAAAATATATAATTTATATATGTACCTCGTCATCAGTAGGTTTACAAACAGTGTACGTATTTTTGTAAAAGTTGGCTGTTGTTCGCATGATATCACTTTAAGAATAATTAAAACTAATTTAACAAATAATGTCACAAGAATAAGTAATAGATAGAGTCTGGTCTCAGCGAATTGGCTTATTTAAACACCGAGAACGGCGTAGCCCATCGAGGTGTTTAAATAACCAACGACCTGAGACAGACTATATTTTGTTTTGTAGCATGGCACACCTATTTTATTTGGCGGCCCAGAGTGAGTCGCCGGAACCTGTCAATCAAACATCGTCGCATGATCACGTCACAATTGTCCTTGATCTTTTGACCAGAATGGATGACTTTGAGTGTGCAACTGACGATATTTTATTTTACCAAGTAGCAGATAAAATGGAAATGTCCTACCCAGAAATATTAGAAAACGATGAGGAAATTTCATAAACTGTCAGGGATATTTGAAAAATGATTCTGGATACGTTAGTGATCCTTTGGAAGAGATTAGTTTTGGTCTCGGGACGATTAAGGACTGACGGAAATGTTTAGGCTGAAACAACGGCGCTCTGCGAAAGCAGGAAATGGGAGAAACTGTAAAAGAAGAAGCTCGTTTCGCTATGCCAAGTAATGACAGCGAATAGACAATCAACAGAATGCAAAAACGAAGAAAAACACTAAATGGGCCTACAACGTGTTTACGGCTTGTCTAGAATGCCGCGGTTCCGTGCAAGATATATCAGAAATGTACGCTACAACTCTGGATTTCTATTTTACCAGGTTTGTGATGGAAACACGCAAGCAGAACGGAACCGAGTACCCCTCCCCCCCCCCCACTCCCCTCGCCTCACCCCTCCTCCCCCACACCCTTCAAAAATAATCATTGTACAACCTGGCTTGAGGTCTATTAAGGTACTTACGAGAGAGCAAAATGTATTCCATGAATTTTTTGGTTGAGAGCGACGCGCGTTTTGCTCACTTTCGAAAGGTTTTGGATAGCCGCATGAAGGAGCTGGTTTCCAAGGGACTAGGTTCAAAAATAAAAAGGCCGACCCCGTTCTGGTAGATGACGAAAACCGTCTGTGGGAAACCGGAACTTTTGGGGACGACACTACGATACGCTTCGGCATACGGTGTTCTACTATGCGTGTAAACGTTTCGGTCCCAGGGGTTACGACGAGCATAGATCTTTAGAGAGTAGCCAGTTTGAGATTGGTAAAGATGGACAAAAGAAATGCATTCGTTTTGCGGGGAAAAACGGCAAGAACTACAAAGGAGGCTAGGCTAACGTCACACTTCACAACAAGGATATCAAACATTATTGTGTCGAAGGTACGCCTAATGTATTTTAATTTACACTGTAGTCTTAAGTTCAGGCGAGGATTCAGCCGCACGTTCCCCGATCCTAAAACTCGAGAAATTGTGAAAATGCATGTGAAAAATCTAAAAAATATATATATTTCTTAAAAATTGCGCTCCTCGCCACCCACCGGCCATACCCTCTAAATTTGAAGTTATTAAGTATGATGGCTGGACAGGTTTGGGCATTTTCCAGTCTAAGAATTTTATTTTTTAAATCACAGTTTTATTTGACAACAGAATTGTTCAATTTTTTGTATTCTTGTAGATATGAATGTAATGTAGGATTTAAGACGGTAACATATAAACGTTTAAGCAAATTTCTTTTTTCATATTTTTTCCGTCATTTGTTATCATTTTTTGTTGTCAACAAAATAGGGGGTATGGGTAGGTCGGAGTAGAATGTATCCTTTTGCTATAGAACAAATAAGATTTTTGTTTTTCAATAATGGAATACATATATAAAAGTAGATACAGAGCTAATTTTATGTTTGATCTCTATGTCAAAATTGTGGATACAGTATTTTACAGTGAAAATGTCAAAATAACTCCAAAATGTATGTAATTTAAAGATTTTTAACAAAAAATCCTTAGAAGCCAGATGACCTATATATTTTTTTACTTGTTTTGAAAGAATTGTCATAGGACCTTGTCATATACAATTTTGAAGAAAGTTGAACATTAGAACATATTTTATCTTGAATTATTTATTAAAAAAATAATTGGTGGGGTACATTCTATATACGTTTGCTTTTCAAAGTAAAAAGACAGATGAGGATTTCAATTGTTATGTATGTTTTGAAAGATATGTATATATGTAGTCGAAAATTAATCGTTGTTTTTCAATAAATGTAAAGTTATGAAAAAACGTGTGAAAATCTTCAACGACTTTATTTTTCCTCTTTTTAGTCAAATTTTGGAATTCTAAATATGTGACTTTATCAAAAACGTCTAGTGGGAAAAAAAAGTGGTGACTTATTCATTTACTCTCTCTCTCTCTCTCTCTCTCTCTCTCACTCTCTCTCTCTCTCTCTCAATTTATTTTATATTAAATAATGTGTTGACTTCGTTTATGTACTCCCTCGGTCTGTCTCTCTGTCTGTCCGTTTCTCTCTCTCCCTCTCTTCTCTCTCTCTCTCTCCCACCCACACACTCCCTACATATATTATATTAAAACATGTGTTGACTTTCATTTACTCACATTCTCTCTATTATTATATTATAAATAAATGTTTCGACTTATTTACTCCCTCAATGTTTATTTACTCTCGCCCTCTCAATTTTATTTTTATTGGAAATAAATGTTTTGACTATTTAACTGCTCTGTCCGTTCTTCCCTCTCTCTCTCACAATGTATTTTATATTAAAATAGTTTTGACTTCATTTATTTACTGTCTAGATTTCTTTTTTTATATTAGAAATAAATGACTATTTGCTTTCTCTCTCTCTCTCTCAAAACAAATATATTAAAAAAAAAATTAAAAAAATTATTTACTCTCGTCCTAAACATTTCATTTTATATTTGTAACAAATGTTCTGACTTTATTTATTTACTCTGTCAGTTCCTCTCTCTCTCTCTATTTTATATTAAAAGTAGTTTTGACTTCATTTATTTACTCTCTCAATTTATTTTTTTATACTACACTCAAGTGATATAAAAACGCAACACGGGAATTTCCGCTATATATTGTATATACTGCACACTTAATTGCACATAATATTCCAAAGAAATCCCAAGATGTTTTTTAAAAAGAAAGTTGCATTTAACTAGAGAAAGGACACAACTGTGATGTTGTAGACGTTTTAATCACACTACACTTTGTAACAAGAACTTCATAAATGTTGAAGTAGCTCTTTGAAAAATTGAGCTAGTTCAGTACTGTATTTAACGTAAATAGTTTGCAAAATGTTGCATCCTAATTTTGCTCCCATGATTGAGCCAAACGCGTACTCGTGTGAATAATGAAACATTGAAGGAATACTATTTTCTGTATTATTTGTTGTTTTAGTATTTTTTCAGTGTAGATATATTTTTTCGACTTTTTTATTACTCTCTCTCTCTCACCCCTCTTTGTCTTAATCTCTCTCTTTTTACTATTATTTTAATTATTTTCATTCATTCATCCATTCATTCATTCACATTTATCGACATAATTAATTTATGGTTAGTTTATCATAATCTGTTTATTGCATTTTAACATATTTCTACAAAATTTAATTGTTGATTTAATGTTATTCCATTTATATTTTATAGGACACCGTTGTCTGGCCGTCTACTTCGAGAAGTATCTCAAAGCTCTGGACTTCTATTTTCGCAACAGCTGGTTGGGATAAATAAGATCGAAACGTTCATGGGTACCATATGTAAAAAGAGAGGAATCCAAGGAACTTTACCAATCACTCTGGTAAAAGAACGTGCGCGAAAAATGTATTTGATGCTGGAATAAAAGAGCAGGAGATTATGTTGCATACTGGACACAGGTCGGAGAAAGCAGTGCGGGAATATAAACGTGCCACTCCAGCAGTTTTGGCCCGTAATTCTGCTGCACTTGAACCCCCGCCCTGTGCAGAGAAGCGTGTTAAATTGGAAGGAAGTGAAAAGGAGATTTTTGACACAATTAAAAAAAATTCGGAGGGACATAGATCAGCAGCGAAACTCTTGCTGATATGTCAAATGATATGTCAAATAACGCAGCCAACTTTAACAACTCTGTTGAACTTTATGGCGGGGATTTCTTTATTTACACTGTCTTCTTTTAATGGGATAACAGCAGAGTAAGTGTGAGGTTTGGTGCAACCTAAAACCGGTTAAAACCTACTTTGCCACTGACCGTTCCAAGGCGGTAGCCCTATTGTCAACCCTTTTGTGTTTTTGATGTCGCTTGCATTTATTATTACGTTTGCCTTCTTGTTTGTCTATTTGTTTCTGTGTTTTGTGGTTGATTGTCCTCCTTGAATGCTACTTTCCCTGTCCGATCTTTTTATATTTCTTCAAGCATAGTTCAAATGAAACTGTTTTGAGTGCTGTTCTGTCAACAGTTGTTTGGTGGATTATATCTGAAGTAACCATTCCGTGTTGTATTATCTTAAGAATGAATTGTCTGAAACGTTTTGATTATCTTAATAACTGGCTATTTGCTTATCTTAAGACTGGATATTTGGTTTGCTTAAGAACTGGAGATGAGACTCAGCAGTGAAGCATTATATTCTAAGTGTCACATGGTTTGAGCTTATTATCTTGAGAACAAGATAAGACAATAATTATGTTCCTTGGATAAATTGCAGGATATATTACATTCAAAATTTAAACACTTGTTTGTTAAGTTTATATCAGTTAGTTATTTGTTCTGATCGTTTCCTGAATTATCTTGTACTTTGAGTTATTGGTTTAGGTTTGTTCTTTGATTATCTTTCTTTGATTATTGGATTATATTTGTTCTTTGATTATTATAAGAATTTGATATAACATTCGATTTTAACAATAACGCTCGATAGTGGAGCACTATATTATTTGAATAGAAAACAACCTTGAATTTAAAAGACACACATTGAAGTTAGAAGAAGAACTATATTTGACCAATGTGGACTAATTATGTTGACTTACTTGAAAAAGAAAATTCTATCTATATATATATATATGAATTGATAGTTCTCATAATATGCCATTAAAGTGATAAAATGTTTATTAAAAAATGAGTGGTTACTGTATAGGTGTTTCATGTTGCTTTGAACCCGATAGTACCTGGTGACCTTGTCAGAATAAATACCGTACTCTAACTTCCATTTATTGGAAGTTAGAGCACGGTATTTTAACTCCGCTCATTTAGTTATTTTGAAGTAAACGATTTAATGTTTTGCATTCATCAAAGGAAATTGCACCAACAATGCTACAAATAAGATATAAATATATAAGAAATATCATTACTGAAAATAAATCAATTGACATCGTCATCACTTTCTCTATACTTATATTGTTGTGTATATACGTGGTACCAAATCTCTCGGGAATTGAGAATTAACGTACGTCTTTGAACGTTTCACCAAAAAACAAATAATGTGCGATCATTGACTTTAAATAGCGTTTACAATAAAGAAATAATTGGTAGCTGGTTGTTTTAAATAGTGATTACCACAAGGAGGTTAATGGCTTTAAATATACTTTATCATCTATTAATACTTTGTAGTTGTTGATTAGCCGCAAAAGTCATCGTATTGTGTTTTAGCTATAAGCAAACACACGTAACTAAGAGTATGATAATGGACCTTTGGAAACGACCGAGCACGTCACATACGAAATATTGCAGTCTCGGTTTGATTGAGATTGTTCATGAGCGGTAGTGAAATATGCTAGCTAACGCTCACGCCCTCTAGCCCCGGGTTGAGCAGAACTCAGTGTTCATAAAAATCAACAGTACATAATTTTAACCATCCCTAAGATGGCAAGCATATGGCGGTGGATATAGCAATATTTGTATCTTTATTTCATCCCCTATATCCAGCGGCGTATGGTCCCAGGATCTAATACAATTGTATGTCCCGAAGAGCGAAATAATCAAAAAGGAATTTAGTTCGAAGCAGCGGTTATGAAGCCTGCGTATCACAAGTAACAGCCAACAGACTAAATTAAAAAGCAGACAACATATCCTATGAGTGGTTAAACAATACCCAGAGCCTTTTATCGGCCGGAGTAGTGGAACCACCGAATCGAAAATTAAATAAGAAAACAAAAGAAATTGAAAATGTACCACCGATCACTAAATATATGTATCGGGCTCAGCGATCTCCAAAGATCGAATGAATAACAGTACTGATTGCAAGCGCGGGGCGACGTTTTACTGCCGCCACACTGCACAAGCAACGCCACTGTGCTATAAAAAGGGTATGATAATGGTAACGGCCGAGCACGACACATACGAAATATTGCAGTCTCGGTTTGATTGAGACTGTTCATGAGCGGTAGCGAAATATGCTAGCTACCGCTCACGCCCTCTTGCCCCGGGTTGAGCACAACTCAATATTCATAAAAAAAGTAAACAGTACAGAATTTTCACCATCCCGAAGATGGCAAGCATTTGGCGGTGGATATAGCAATATTTGTATCTTTATTTCATCCCCTATATAATATCTTACGTTTTTGACATAGCAAGCAGAATTTCATTATGCTTGTCAATGAGCTAAGTGATTGTTCCCATCCCAGTTAATATTACTGTGATTTTCTTTGCCAGCTATTTCGCTATAGATAAAGCTGCAGTTGATGTAGAACTCCTCAGCCTAGGGTGCATATTTCACTAAAGATATAAACCTTCAGTTGAGGTAGAACTCGCAGCCTAGGCGCTTCGATTTAGAGCCGACAAATTCCATCCTAAAATAATTGTTTGTATGGAGTAACATTAAGATGCGCTACAGTTGCTGACAACCATTTTGCATATACCAATATAAAATACTGCCCGCGAGCTCATTTACAGTACAATGTGTTACTTACAGACTTGGCGATGTATGGAGCCAGCATGCTTCCAACTCTGGCGACTGCGGAGCTCGAACCCATCCCAGCGTTCCTAACAACGGTCGGAAATAATTCGGCAGATAGCACATAGATTGTCCCAAATGCGCCTGTTACACACATTTTTCCTATCATGGCAAATGCAATTAGCACCGGGTGTAATACTGTTATAGACATAATTGCAAGACACCTATGTAAATACAATATTGAAACCATAATGATACCTCGTACGTACTGCTTAAGTAACTAATGCGTTTAGTTTCTCATTAAAGGTCGTATTTTAGCGGTCAACGTTTTCATATTTAATTGCTTGCGTTTAGTCAAAATGTAGCTGTGGTAATCTAAAGCTAATTACTCTAATACTTACTATCACTGCCGTCTAAGATTGGCCATATGGTTCCGATGCATGCAAGGCCACCTATCAATAGAAAACTAATATGCAGTTTCTTCCTTCCTGTTTTGTCCATTAGCATCATAGCACCGATTTTTGCCGGATATTCTGCAGCAGTCAACAACAAGAAGTTGAGGAAAAAATCGCCACCAAGATTGCCAATGTTTAAGACAACGCCGTAGTAGGACATACTGCAAACGAACCTATGAATATATGTGCAATACTATATAATATTATGTTGTCATTAAGCAACTAACTACACGAGCATGAAAAGTTATGACAAGCATGGCAATAAGTTGTATATCTTTTACCGTAATCTAATATATTAATCGGTTTTGACTTCGATAGGCCTCCTACTTATGTTCCCGCAATATTATAAGCATAATACTATTGACTTGATTAAATGAATTGACAAAATGAGGCAAAACACTTTTTCTTTCATGTTGGCGAAGATTGTAATAGATAATTGAACCCATGTACATGTTTTAAAAATACTATATCTGAATAAGGGTATTGATTTCATTGACATGCTTAGTATTTTTCGAGATAATCATGTAGTTTATTCTATCCCTTAATATTTCAAAAATTCCGAAAGTCCTGTAATTTGTTATAAGTATTAAATACCTATTAGAAATATTATTTTCAACTACAGCAAAATGGTTTCTGACCTTGATATAGTAAATAACACTCCTAAGTAATGTAAATGTAACACATCAACATGTTGCTATGCAGCATGTCGTCATCACTGGTAATTTGATATTGTTGATAAACGTATTGGGCATCTGTTTTCTAAAGGTCCTATGTATAGATAACCTTTAACTATTGATTTTAGTGCCTGTCGTGCTTAGGTCGCCCAACCCATTGAGGATTTAAGTATAAAATGGTGTCGCAGGGAAAATGAGGACACAAACTATCTTTTTACTTGGAAAAAGTCAATTATTTCATTATAGATGCACGTATTAACTTTTATAATGCTAAACCCTCTTTACTACCTCCGAGACCTGGGTTTTCCTTTCGTAATTTAAAACCGGAAATTCAAGAATGTCGTAATAAATTCGTTTTGGTTCCTGCTGATAAAGCAGATAATAATGTATTATTGTTTGACGCCTTAATTACGTCAATGCTTTATCTCTGGAACTCGGTAACATTAATTCGTATACTCCAGTTCAATCTATTGAGGATGATGTTGTTTCGACACATATCACTCGGTACACTATTTTCAAAACTGGGGTAGACGAAAGGCAGAACAAACTGCCAGCTATGTACTGAATTCCTAAATTACATAAAAATCCATATACTGCCCTCTTTATTTAGAATTCTAGTGCCTGCACCACCACAAAAATCTCCAAGTTTTGAACTTCTTGGCTTACTGCCGCTAAAGATGACGTTAAACAATAGTGTGCTAAAACTTATGATAACTCTGGAATGAATTTATTTTGGTCTATTAAAAATTCAGGACCTGTTCTTGATAAATTTTGCAATAAACGTCAAGTTTCATCTATAAGCACTTGTAACTTCTCTAAACTATATTTCAAAAACCTTTCGCTGGAGAAAAAAATATATGTTTGGCCTGTAATACTATTAAAGCGTTTTTTACTAACGGCAGTTTAGACAATTACACTATGTTGACTTGCCAACAAGTCTGTGAAGCACTCATCTTCCTATAAGATAATGTTTTCGTCAGGTATGGAACTACCGTTTATAGACAAGTTGTTGGTATGCCTATGAGTACGAACTGTCACCCCTTGTCGCAGATTATTATATTGCTATGGAAGGGATTTCATGTTGAGTCTTTCACCAGATACACAGGCGGATGTTATTGAAGCCTTTAATGACACCTCTTGGTATCTGGATGACACATTGAACATTGAAAACCCTTTCCTTTATACTATGGTTAATAATATGTATCCTAAAGAACATTAACCTAACAAGGCTAGTATTTCTGATACTATCACTTCTTTTCTCGATTTACATCTCTCTATTGAAAATGGTAAAATAATTAGCAAAATATATGACAAGAGAGATGATTTTAATTTTGATATTGTGAATTATCCCCATTTAAATGGGGATGTTCTCCGAGCAACTTCTTATGGGGTCTATGTGTCTCAACTTATTCGTTTTTCTAGAGCTTGTACTCGAGTTGAGGACTTTAATATTCGTAATCTTTGTGTAAATAAAACGCTACTTCATCAGGGCTACCGTTACCATAAACATCGTAAAATCTTTGCAAAATGTTATTATCGTAACCCTGATCTTCTTTTCAATTATATGAATAATTTAAAAACTCTTCTGCGACAAGAACTATCACAACCTGACTTCTATGGTGAGGTGATTTACGAACTTCGTAAGATCCTTAGTCATGATCACATTCATACTATCTTTGTGAAACTTGTTCAAAGGTTTATCCAAAGAGGTTATGACCGTATCATTTTGCAACGCACTGTATGCTTGGTGATGGACCCTTTTACAGTTCGCCACAATGCTTTCTTCTTTAAATGTGCGATGACCGGACAGGCTGTGGACCCTATGATGACGTCTACCTAAAGCCCAACAAGACGGTGACGTTTGATGCTTGTCTGCAATCTTGTCTTGATGTGCCCCCAGTGGTTTGTTCTCTTGTGGCTCTGGCTTCTGCCAAGTCACTGGGTACTTTCTTTGTGACTTTCTAGGCTATTTTTTTTTTGTATTTATATATATGCGAGCATCTTTGTGTTTTATTGATATTTACTATTAATGCTGCCTTGTTTGTTAGAGAATAGTTCATGGCGGGAATTTCTTTATTTACACTGTCCAGTCTTATTGGGATGAAGTAGGGTAAGTGTGAGGTTTGGTGCACCATAAAATCTGGTTTAAACCCACAACGGCCTTTTTTGCCACTGACCGTTCCAAGGCGATAGCCATATTGTTAACCCTTTTTGTGTTTGTGATGTCTTATTTGGCCTTTTATTCATCTATAAATATTTTCTTTATTTCTGTGTGTTTCTGTGCTTGACTGTCATCCTTGAATGCTACTTTTCCTGTTCGATTTTTATATCTACTTCTAATGGTGTACGGAATAAAAAAGGATCTACGTCGTACGATACAAATATATTTTATTCATTATCGATGTAGATTAAATGGTGAAGATTTCTCTTCGTAGCCTCTATCCTATACATGGCATATTATTGTTAACAATATGATAGAGGCTTTGAAGAGAAATCTTCATCATTAATAAACCGAAAGGGAAGAATCGTTGCCGTTTCTTAATGGTACATATTTCTCTTTTCATAGACTCTATCCGACTTAGTGTTTACCATATGTTTTATCGATAGTCTCTATGTAGGTCACACTTTTAACCGCGAAGACTGCTTGTATTAAAATCTTCATGAATAAATGGTGCACGTATTTGAAAATCTGAGCTAACTGATTGGTTGATAAAGAAAGGTAAACACTAAGTTATAATACAGATTTAGACACCAATTCAAAATTGAAATTAAAGTTAAACATTCCATAGCAAATATATATACTAGACGTGTACGTATAGAGGAAACATAAAACAAAACCACGATAATATACCAATCATTTTGAACTGGCAAATGTAGGAGACTATATCTTCAAATATTTTATTCTAAGGATTTACGTATTTAATACACACGCATGCTAAACATGTTTACAATTCGATAAAAAAAACTCGTACCAGTTAAAGTAAATGATCAGCGTTCTCAATGTAAGAACCTTGTTTGAAAACAAATGCCATACTCTTCTTTCCTTTGGAACTGGGGCCAGGTCATCGAGAAGACTTTTATCGAATTTTGCATGGTTGCTTTTTGCCACTTTTTCCAAAAAAACTGCTGTTTCTTCTTTTCTGCCCTTGCTTAGTTACCATCGACAGGAATCCGGTACCAACCTTCAGCATAAAAAACACGGTGGTGCCAATTATTTTTTTATATATTTAGTCTTTCTTATTGTCAGTGCAAAACTAAGATTAAACACAGAACGCAAAAGCGGTTTCAATATACAAAAGCTAATATAACTTTAATATATAGTTGGAATATAACTTGCATTTTAGAGCTATAATTAATAAATCGACAAAACTGTAGTTGAACAATTTATTTTATGATAAGCAGTGAAATAGTTGTTTTAGCAATGAAATAAAAGCGGTATTTCATACGTATGAAATATCGAGGTTTTTTTCACTGCCGGGACTTATTTTAAATTTACAACCAACACAAATGCACAGTAAAACTATTCACAAGATATTCCTATGCAAATGTAAACATATCAAGAGATAAACACTGCGAATTGTACATTGTATTCAAACAATGATTTGAAATGGATTTTAAAAGTTAAAAAGAAATGAATGCCAATAATAATATATTAAAACAAGACTAGTGTTCTATTTGGGTATAAATAACATATCTTTGGACTATATTTTGTAGTAGGGCAAAATAATGTGTAAAGTGTCTTAGTTATTGAAATTGTCTCCCTTGTTGTTCTACCTTAGTTTCCCTAAATAAGTGTTTGTAAAATCATAAAATAAAAAGGAAAATGTTTTGTTTTGGCGTGAATAACATATTTTATTTCATCTCAAAGTGAGAAATCTTTGATATCTTCACTCATGCTTCGCAATGAAATAAATATGTTATTCACTCCAAAACAACAAATATCCTGGATTACGAGGTGATATCGCACCACCATGCCATTCCAATAGAACATTGCAATGCTATGTAAGGAGCATGAACATGGTTTGTAACAATAGTTTCCTTTTCCTATTAAATTTTTAAATTGACACAACTACACGAGGAGGGCCCGTCCGGGAATAGTTCACATTCGGTTCCATTTACTCACTCCAGATTGAAATTCGTCCCTGAATTTCTACTTATACAGGCGAATCACTAATGGTGTTTTTAGTATGCTTCCGGACAAACCCCAAAATACAACAGATGGTGAAAAAATGTGCCAACAGAGCCTCTAACCGAAGCCTCAAGTTTACTAGTGATCTGCCAATTTGGGCAATCGTGCAAACACAGTTACAATCGATTGTATACCATTTACCTGTACCCAGTCAGACACTATTATCCAAATTGTAAGGAAATTTATAAAAATTGGTTATGATTATATAATCTTTTGTAGTACGTCACGATGATTTACTCTTTGGTTGTACGATGACCGGACATAGTGGGGACACATTGATGACATGTACCTAAATCTTACGGAAGTTAGCATTAAATGTGGGTCAACCATCTTGTCGTGTCGTGCCTTAATTTATATATTCTGTTGTTTCGCTGGTTTCTGTTAATTCATTGGGTATTTGCTTTGTGGCATTCTTGGCTTTTGTCTTTTATATTCAGGGGGCAGTCCTGTTTCGCACGAATGAATCAGAAAGAAAACAACTAAGCATCTTTTAGACCCATGGATGGTATTAACAATAATTATAAAATGCAGTTTGCTGTGTTTTGTTCAGTTTGAAATATGTCTTCTTTGTGTGTTTTTGGAGACTATAAATAGAAAATGCAAAACTATAAAAATAAATCCAAAATCTAGCTCAATTGGCTGATTTCCACTCACGGGTTCATCAATTTGGAATAGCTTTTTTAAAAAAAACGGTGAAGGTTAGTAAAATTAAGTGCAGAAATGTCCCTGATATGCTGAGGAAATTTTTATTATTATTTATTGACATTTGAAATATTGGTAAAAATGCTTTTTAAGCTTGTTTTGAGAGTGGATGGTAATCTTAAATAAATGATGAAAAAAATTGTAAAGAAAATACTTGTTGGTACTTTTATTTGGTATGAAAACATTGAGTTTGTCATGAGTTTCAGAATTAAACATTAAACTGTGGCGTGCCCTCTCATATATTCATGATCGCCTAGTAATGCTGCTTAGTTTGTTAGAGGATATAGTACAGCCTGGAGATGATTTATTTCTTAACACTGTTCCGTTTTTTTGGGATGACAGTAGAGATAGACTGAAAAATATAAATATCGGACAGGGAAGCAGCATTCAAGGACGACAGTCAACCACAAAACACAAAAACCAAACACGCAAACAGACAAACGAGAAGGCAAAAGTAATAAAAAAGCAAACGACATCACAAACACAAAAGGGTTGACAATAGGGCTACCGCCTTGGAACGGTCAGTTTGTTTTCGCATAGCACCTCGTTTAACCTCCCACCTCCAAAACATTCGTTTTGCCATTTGGTGTTATATCCCTATTGTCAAGCTTTTGGGTGTTATATCCCTAGTGTCAAGCCATTGGGTGTTATATCCCTATTGTCAAGCCATTGTGTGTTATACCCTTATTGTCAAAGAAATACAAAAAGATCGGACAGGGAATGTCGTTGGTGTGATATTGTCAACTCCTTTGCTTGTGGTGTCACGTACTTTATTTCGAAATGATTATTTACCCATGTAAGACTTTAAGAATCCATCATGAGTATCCATGTGAGATAGGCAAATCTCACCCAAGGGTCCGAATTGTAACCAGGGACGAGGATCTGCCGAGTTCCTGCTTGCAGTTCTGATCTCGAGCGTGATATTTACCTTTCTCATATGGAACAACTCAAGATGGGATCTTTTTCTTATCATTGACATTTTGTGCGTCGCCAATAACTAACATTTTAATGTTTTTTAACACAATGACGTCATGCATATGTTCAAGTTAATGACGTCATTATTGTTGTGCGTGGATTTTATCTCGACCCTAGGGTAAGACATATCTAGCCCCGTGAAATGACGGATATTCTTGTCCGGTATGCAAGAAATTTACTTTCCGATTTTTGTATCTACCGTTACCAGTAATATGGAAGAAAGAGACATCCTGGTAATGCAACCGCTAGTGTAAAATACTTCCACTCCCTGATCAGGTAGACCATCAGCACAAGGTACATCACTCCCGTGGTTAGGAAAAGCTGGGTTATATTCCCTGTCCATATCCGTTTTCTGGGTCCGACCAGTTCCATACCTGAAATACGAGCCGTAATTTCAATCGTTCTTCTTGTTTTATCTGCATCTAGTTTAAGGGAGTGAAGGTTTTATGAATTTAGTGATAGAAAGAGTTTAATTGGGTTTTACGGCTCACCAACTAAAACTGGTTATATGGCGCCGACAGGAATGAACATTCCATGCCCTCGCTAAATTTGCATCGAGATAAAAACAAATAAGCCGAATAGGCAAAGGTCCACTCTCGTACTCTTTCAGAACCTTCTCACTTGCAGAACTGCAGAGTCGCTGCAAATTCTACTGTAAACACGCCGTTTCTCGTCGAATCAACACTCACTATTCTCTGCCACCACTCAAGTAGCGCCTGAAACAATACGCGAATCATGACGAAGACATTTAATGATATTGACAAAAATGACAAAAATAAACCTGTGTGGTTTAACGAATAAAACCTTTGGTTTTATAAGGAAGAAAAAACAATGAAAACTCACATTTGTATTTAATTAATTATATGCAAGCTGGCTGAAAGTCAAAATGAAACTGGATAAATAATCTAGATGCTAGTTGTAAAGCTTGATAGAAACTTCAAGATTGCCGTATATATCTTTAAAACACTCGAAGTATATATTATAATCGAACAGAAAAAGTAAAGTCTGTAGACAGCAATATGTCAGTTTTATTTCTATTATCATGATTAACCAAATTCTTTATAAAATCAGGGTGTCAGGAAAACCTCTGTCATCAAAAAGTAATCATTTACGGTAATAGAATAGTGGCAGAGTATGACGTTCTTTTACCAGGGGTATGTTATATTTTACTTATAATATCCACCTATGTATTATGAATATTATTCTCTGAAGTTAAATGCATACTATTGTTTGGGGCGCATGTTTCAGCCAAAGATTTTTTTTGGACTTTGAAGCTAAAATTAATCTACTACCTAAATAAGTTGTATAGCAGTGAAACAGACATTTTTAGCGGAAAATAAAAATACCTTTCTTTCAAAATCGGTTGAGAAATAAAAAAAATATGTGAGGGGTTGTTTTTGATGGGTCATTTTCAATGCAAAATTCTGCTGCATGAAAAACTTGAAAAATATATTTTTTAGAATTTTTAGCCAAAAATGGTTTTAAATTGTTGGATATTAGTAAAACACCCTGTTTTATAGCCCTTATATGGTCCTTAAACATATACATTTTATTAATTCAAAATACCTTCGACCTATCATTAAATATGACAATATACGCCCATATAAAGCAGTTCAATGACGAATTCACGAAAGCAAGTTTTACAAATATATACAGGAGTCTTTAGAAATATCTAATTATAAAAAGTAGATACGAAGTGACATTTCCAGACAATCACCTTATTCTACTTACGAAAGAATCGAGATTATTAGATTTGGTACATCTGAGTATCTCAGGCAGGAGGTGTCGTATACTTATCACAGGAATTAGATCACCTATCACAAACACGAAGTGACATTTCCAGACAATTAGCTTAATTTACTTATGTAATATTTTTTGTCTCGGTATGACTTTTACAGAAGGCAACGTTCGTCTATAACATGTTCAAGCTTTTGTATAACGTCATCGCGAAACTATTGTTTGGGGCGCTTATTTCAGCCAAAGGTTTTTTGGACTTTTCAGACAAAATACATCTCGTACCTAAATAAGTTGTATATCAGTGAAACAGACATTTTAGTGGTAAATAAAAATACCTTACTTTTCAAAATCGGTTGAGAAATACAAATTGCATGCGCAAAAGCTGTTTTTGATGCGTCATTTTCAATGCAAAATTCTGCTGCATGAAAATTTTTAAAAAAAAATTAATAAACCCTGAATGTTTTATAGCAAAATATGAAGGATATTGAAGTTTTTTGAAATTTCTAAATTTTTTGTTGTCCAATCAGCAAGGAATTTACATAGGCAAAACCCCATCCAAAATCATTTTGGCTGTAAAATATTTATTTCTCAACCGATTTTCAAAAGTAAAGTAGTTTTATTTACCACTATAAATGCCAGTTCTAATGATATATAACTGATGTACGTATTATTTAAATTGCTCAAGTTACTGCAGAAAAACCTTTGGCAGAAACAAGCGCACCAAACAATAGGTTAATCCAACAACACTCATTTCACAATAAATGTCATTTGGAAATACATTGTCTCTTATTTTAACATGCTGACAATAACACAAGATGCTCTAGGTAGGTCTGATATATGGTTGTGCTACATATAGATCCAGAAGTCGATACACTGGAAACTGCCTCGTCGTTTATGGTTATCCAAAAATAGAGAATTAACGAGTTTATTTAAGAATTGTTTCTCATTATGTGTGATGTTGTTGAAGTATAAAAAGGTATGAAAGAAGAAATTTGGAAATCTTTGAACGGTAGTGAAAAGTGTTTGCTACGTCAATGGGGCATCACAAATTGTATAAAATGTAACGGAGCAACCGCGAACGATTCGGAAAGCGGAACGATTCGGAAAAGTTGCATACAAAGTTAGCGATGCGTCATTGTCAATGTATTTATCAACAACATCGCGAGAGGAACTGTCCTTACAATATTACTAACCAATTGATGTATGCATCATCTGCAAACCGTTCGATGTGTGCTTTATGAGAATGTTTTCTCATTTTGTGTGATGTTGTTGAAGTATACTACGTCAATGGTGCATCAAAGATTGTATAAATCGTAACGGAGCGAACCGCGAATAATGTGGAAAAGTTGTTGTATACCAAGTTAGTGCTACATCATTGTCAATGTAAGTGTCAACAACATCGCGAGATCACGGAACTGACCTTACAATATTGGTGTATGCATCATCTACAAACCGTTCGTGTTTGCTTCATGAGCATTGCAATGTGTGTATACACTACGACTGCATAAATGAATAATAATACACATTGAAATCATAAATAAACAAAGGAGCCAAATGATCCTAAATCCCTCACATAATGACATTGCCCATAGTATAGCACGTACAACATATACAGAAGTGGGGAGAGGGGAATAGTTCTGACAAGTTTATTGAAGGTGTTTCGCTAATAAGTATATGTTAATGTAAATCTCTGACCCATGGGATTTAATCCAGGGTGGTCGCCATTCAAACAAAACAAGCAGATATAAAAGACAAACTTGAATGTCGCATTCAAGGACCACACTCAATCACAAACATGAACGGAAACAAACAACAACTACAAATATGTGTAAAAGGCAAGATATGGCATCACAAACATAAACGGGTTAACAAAAGGATACCGCCTTGGAACGGTCAGTGCCACGAAAGGCCGCTGGTGGTCTAAAGCAGGTTTTAGTGTGCACAAAACCTTACTCTTACTTTACCGTCATCCAAATAAAATGGTACAAGAACTTTAAAACTTAAAAGAGGAACATACATTTATTCTATATGCAAAATATGAATAAAAGGCAAAATAAGACATCACATAAGAGTAGACAATAGGGTTACCGCATTGGAACGGTCAGTGGCAAACTAAAAGGCCACTGGGGTGTTAGGTGCACAAATTCCACTCTTACCCTATTGTCATCTCAATAAACGGGACAGTGTAAATTACGATATCCTAGTCGGGTTATAATCTCTAGTAAACAAGGTAGCATTAACAGGCAATATAATTAAAACACATAATGATCATTCAAATATAATATAAAAAACAAAAGCCTAGAAAGCCACAAAGTAAGTACTCAGTGACTGGGCTGAAGTCAGAGTAACAAGGATATATATATATTATGGGCGTTCTGGCTCAACTTGAGTTTGATCCAGTAACGCCCAAAATACAAGGTGCTAAAATAAGCTGAGCCAGAGTTATATTTTGAGCTTTTTTATTAGTTATCAAAATTACACTTAAATCACCATGAAAATGGTGATTTACTTGATTTATTAAAACTTCTTAAAATCTTAGGGTAGTGAAGATTGCAAGTTTGAATTATATAATTTGACAAATTTTCATCACCTAGATTTTTTTAATAGTTATCAAAATTACATCCAAAATAGTCTGATTTTGTAATTTTTATAATTATAAATTGTTTCTTTAATACAAAACAAATTTGTTGATTTGTTATCAAAATTTTACTCAAATCGACAATTTTCCGACCTTAAATACAAAGGTGGTGGATCATACTCATACACATTACTAAAACAATTCATCACACACTTTTTAGACTTTTTTGTAATGTTGCCATTGCTTCCTTTCTTCCCTGCTCTACTAGTTCTTTTTTTTTGAACTTCACTTATTTCAGCTTTCTTTTGTTTGGTGTCCTATTTTAAACTAGCATATTAATCCAACTCATCCAAAATCAACTTAAACTCTTGCTCAGATATCTGTGCATCACTCAATGCTTTTGATATCAAATTGTTTATGCTATTTAACTTAGACTCTGCCAAAGTTTTTATTTCATAATGTTTTTGAGCTTTTGAATTAAGCTTGCGTCTGATAAAATTAATACAAACACCCGTATCCCACATACTATTGCTGCTGTTTCCAAAAGTAACAAAACTGGAACAACAAATCCAATCCCAGCCATAATAACACCTGCAGATATTAAGGTAGTGTCAATCCTATCTGTGATATTAATACCACGTTTATATTTTTTATATTTTTTATAAAGAGACTTGCGTGTGTCTCGCTCTGTAATTAACTTAGGTTCAATATCTGAAATCTTTTGTAATCTATAATTTTGTCCGTCTTTCACTGGCAACGGAGGATTTTGTCCGTCTTCCACTGGCAACGGAGGATATATACTTGGTGCTGTCGGTGGCTTCTTTTTTTTTAATAATAAAAAAATTAAATTAATTCAATTAATAATGATGCCACCGTATTTACAGCGGTAGCGTTGGTAGTCTTGCATACAAAGTTAATAACAGAACCAGCACCAATATCTAAAGGTCTATCAAAGTTATCATGATTGCGTGGGATGATGTGAAGCGTTATGCCATAATTTGGTTTTTCAACACCATTAACAGAAACTATTACAGATACGTCACCAACTAATCGGTCACTTGCTAAGCCTATTCCCATAATACGACCACGGCGTGTCATTACATGCCCCACATTTGTTTCTGCTCCACCGTTACCAAATGAGAGTATTCTATTCAATACAAGTGGACTCTTAGCCTCTGCAAATATTGTTATAATTCTATATTTAAGATTATCAACTTTATCTCTTAGTTGGTTGAATTGGTTAACAATAGGCACAACTTGCTTATGTAAATCTTGAACATGATTGGTTAAAGCCTCTAAGTTTTTCAGGGTTTGTTGGCCCAAATATACTCATTGTTTTTTTAAAAAATATAATTTTTCAATAAATTCTAAAACGTAACTCATAGGCAAACCGTGATTATCTATCTTGTTGCCATGCTCATCTCTGACTTCTATTTTTAATTCAGTAATTGTACCATGTGTACCATTTGAAAGACAGTGATATTCAGGATAAAAACGTGTATATTTAATATCTCCAAACTGCTTATTTGCCACACGTATAACCCCTATAATAGTGCAAGGCGTACCATCAAAATAATTACTACTTGTATTAACTTGTTCCAGATGAACATATAGCTGTTAATAAGGAGCTAAATCAATTGAGTGATTTCCATCACGAATACCTTTTAACCATTTCCTGTCCTCGAATCCCAGCATTTTTGAAAGACCGCTTGAAAATCGTGTCTCTATTGGCGTATCTAAAATGGCTGTAGCACTTTACGCATAAATGGTTAGGGTAATATTTTCATTTGCCAATTTAAAATGTTCTGTCAACTGTTGAAAGTTATAGAGTCCACCTGGTACATGATACGTATTATCTGGGTTTTTTGTCTTTATGACTTCATGATTAATATTAACCCAACCGATAGTTTATGTAAAACTTTTTAATCCAACGCGCTTAGTTCCATCTCTTTTATCGATATACTGTTGTAAATTAATAGAGTTGTCTAGGTTTGAAATTGTATGAAACATTTTTTTTAATATATATAAAAAATACAAATAAAAATGATTTCTACAGAATTTAAATATAACCCAGATGCCCAATATTCAAGTACTTTTAACAAAAAAGAGATAGATGTAATAAATTAAAACATAGTCATTACATCAAACGGTAAAGGCTTTAAAGCATCATTTCCCAATGTCTTTGAAAAATACAAACTCCCATACATCAAATCAGATGCTATAGTCCAAAGCTGGGGAACAGATTGGATGTTATTTTGGCAATTTCAGTTGAATTTTTCTATTTGGTGTGCGACAACTGGATGTGGGAATTGATTTCAACAATCAACTAAAAGCTGATGCCCTGGTTGGTTCGTTATTTCGATTTCATGTCTATTACCAAGTCAGAAGGATATTATTTGAGATGAGTGTAGCAATGCCGCAAGACCCAAATTGGAATGCGTTTAATAACACATATAACCGAAACGCATACGAGAGAATATGCAAGGAGTTTAACGTTGACTTAAATTCGGACTGGAGACAAAAACAAAGCTATAATGATGGTCTAGGAACAATTTATAATTACTGGACAAATATTGGTTATCATCCTTTGATAAATTTTGTATACGACAACAAAACGCTGAGTTTCACAGTCTATGAGAGTGATAAAACATACCACATTGATTACATTGCACAAGGATCTGAGGCTGACAGTAGTTGGTCTACTTTTATTCTAGACAGTTCATCTGGTTTCACAAGAGCAGGAGTAGAAAGAATCAATGACAGCATAAGAACATACTGCTGGGCAATTCTTGGCTCATAATCACAAACAAGAACAGATATACTTGGAACTGGAACGGCATTTGATGCACAGAAACAATTTCTGGCAAATGTAGAGGACGCAATAAACAGCCCCATTGACTTGCCCAGTCAAATTGCAAGATATGAAACCACCCTAAAATATGCAAGAAGTAAAGTAAATTTTGTCTATGGAAGTGGATTGTACATGTCTCCGAGTGACATGGAATTAAGAATCGGAACAATACAAGACTACAATAATGAAATTGTAATAGCAACCGATGCACAAGCATTAGGCTTGAATAATAATGGAAATATAAAACCAGTACCACCAAAAAGTATTCAATCTTTTCAAGGCACCACAACAAAGAATTTTTTACCGGAACATTCTGACTTTGATAAATCATCAATACATAAAACTGTGGAGCATAACCCACCAGAAATAAAAAAAATAGCGATTGAACACGAAGATAACAAAAAATCTATAATTGTTGGTACTATAGTAATAGGTCTTGCTGCATTACTTATTTACGAGATTTACTGAACCACTCTTTGGCTGCCACATACAACAACCCGGAAACAAACACAAGCAAAGCCCATAGATTGTTACCAAGCCAATTAATAACATTACCTGTTGCAGATAAAAGCCATGATACTATTGCACCAATAACTCCTGGAAGTGCTGCAGCAGCTTTACCAGCTAAATTAGCGAGGAGTTTACCAAGATTACTTAGTTGTTATTTATCCAGTCTTTTACACTTGATGGATCAGGTTTTGGTGTTGGAGTTGGCGCAGCACTTGATGTGGGAATAATAGCATTAATTATCACCCCAAGAATCATACCAAATGCAGTCAGGATACTAACAATAGTAATACCTTGCTCCCTAAACAAGGTTTTGATTGTCTCACCAAGAGTTGTATCCTCGTTTAACATTTTGTGTATTGTTTCTTTTATTCTGCTTACTTGGTTACGAAAAGCTTCTCTGTTATCATTTATGGCATCCATCCTTGCACCTCTCTCAACTTCAAGGTCTTTGGTGCGATCGCTAATTCTTTTTATTTGGAATTTATCATCGTCAGTCTTAGCTTGTTCTAACTTTTGTTTTTCTCTTGTTATGTCTTTATCAAGTTGTGTGAGTTTTGCCAAGTTATTGGTGAGTTACTCCTTGACAGTTGTCATCGCTTTTACTATTACATCCATTTCACGCTTGTCTACATTTGTTTGTGTTTCAACATCAGAAAGTTTATCCCAGTCAAGGAGTGACTTGTTCATAATATGTGGTAACTCTTGTAATGGAGTAGCATCAACGTCCGGTAAATCGTTTTTTGTGCTCTCCAACGCTTGTCGAGTTTTTTGTGATAATTTTGTTTTACTGTTATACTCTGGCAAATTCAAAAATTGTCTTACCGACATTGTTCCTCCCCCAGAGCCAATAACCCTGTTATATTCATTTGCCAAAGAACCAAGAGCAAGAAATGTTGCATCACCTTGCCTGGAAGTCGTTCTTATTTCTTTATCACCAACAACCCAGTATAATGTTTTACCATCATTTGATACTTTAAACTGGTCATAATCCATTTTGTCCGGTGCCATTTTACATCGTATTCCTATTTCATCATAAAAAGATTTTACAAGATTTTTTTTGTGTGCTTCAAGTTGGGATTCTCTCACTTCCCCCCGAAGTTCAGCAATTTGGTCGTTTTGATTAAGAAGACTTCTTTGAACAGGCTCATCAGGCACCACTGGTAAATCATCATCATAATATTCATTATAATCATGATATTCATCTGGATCAAACGTAGGCTTGTCAAACTCATATCCTCCTTCAGCCATTGTTCATTTTATTTAATTTTAAAAAATATATTCAAAAAATAAAAACAATGTCAGCTTACGGAAACAAACTCAACCCTCATAGAAAACTAAGAGAACCTCATGGTGCCAAGGGCATCCGCACAAGTGTAGTGATAAATAATAATCCATAAACAATAGACCAAAACCAGCAACTGCTTGTGAGATTTCCCAATCTAAGTGCTAATGATGTGATAGTTCCACGTACTGCTCGTCTTGCCTTTGAAATAGAACTTAAAAGCACCAAAGACCCCAACGCTACTATGTATCAGAATCTGGGTAGAACAATTGTGAAACAAATGACAATAAGAATAAGTGGCAATGAAGTCATGTCAATAGATGACAGTGATATATATCATTGTTATGTAGATTTATGGAAAAAAACCACCGAACGATTAAACATGGCTTACCAAGGTGTTGTTCGTAAAGCAAACATGCTAAAACATAGAGTTGGTGCGGTTGATAAATCCGCAGACGCCTAGGATGAAGCTGTAGCAGCAGCTTATGGAAATAGATTTTGTATTCCACTGGACTTTGAAATGTTAGAAAGTCATATGCCATTTTATCAAGCGGGGCTTGGTGATAGGTTAGAATATGAATTAACGTTTAATGATTATAACAAAGTTGTCAAAAGCAGTGATGCTGATGCATATTATGTAATAAAAAATATCTGCTTGGAATTTGATATGGTTAGTGATGTTGAATTAGCCAGACAAATAAGACAGCAAACCAATGGTAAGATAGTATTTATGTATGATCGTATCTTGCGACATAGAAAAATAATAGCAAGCAAATCTAATACCCTTTGGAATATCAACATTAATGTACCAGCACGGAGCATGAAAGGTATTTTAATGCTGTTTGAAGACCCAGACAGAACAGACACGGAATCCTTTTACAACCCAAAGATTGAAAAGGTTGAAATGACAATAGAAGGCGTACCAAATCAGTTGTATAGTCAGGGCATGAAGGCATATCAACATTGGGATGAAATCAACAAATATTTTACTTTAGCATCAAAAAGAAACAAAGAGATAGACATAGTGGTAAAGGACTTATGCTTTATCAATGTTTGTCTTGAGAGCTATCTAACACAATCATATGCTTTGTGGCTTGACCTTAGAACATCTGATGACAATTTATTACACGGTAGTGGAAGTAAAATAGAAAACGGCAGTGAAGGCATAACGATACTCATAAATAAAAAAGCAGATTCAGATCAACCTTTAAATATGTATCTATATATAATACAAGATGCGCAAATCAATTTTGAAGATGGAAAATTTAAAGAAGTACGGTACTAAATATCCTAAATATCCCCACAGTGCCATTATCTGTGGTCAGACAGGCTGTGGTAAAACAGAATTTATTCTTAACATACTTGAAAAAAAGTATGTTGGAGTTTTTGATCACATAATTATATTGTGTCCAACCATAGAGTGGAACGAGGCTTATAAAAGTAGACCCTGGACAGGTGATGTAAGAAACCCGAAAGATAAAAAAATAACAATTGTCAATCCCGTGAGAAACGGTAAAGAAATGCTACAAGAACTGTTGCGTTTATTTTTCAATAAATATGCTGGCAAGCCCACACTATACATCATTGATGATTGCTCCGCCACAAAAGAATTAACAAAGAAAAAAGATATGTTATCAGAGTTGAAATTCTCTGGTCGCCACGCCAAACAATCAGTGTGGGTTATTTCACAGAGATATAATTCTGTATTGAAAGATTTGAGGGAGCAAGCAAAATGTTTTTTCATGTTATACACCAAGGACAGAGATAGTTATGAAAATGGTTTGAGAGAAAATGATGTTATTCCGACGCTGGAGGAGAGAACCAGAATAAGAAAAGCTTTAGCAAAAACTAAATATTCCAAGTTAATATTGAGGACTGAGCAACCAACTGGTTATTGGGTTGAATGATTTCTTACGCTTTGCTGTTAGCAATGCTTTTTTTCTAACAGCATTGCTTTGTTACTAATAGTAATACTAACAGCAAAGTAGCAATGTTGATAGCAATGCTTGCAGCAAATTAACAATGCTAATAAAAAAATAGCAATATTAATAACAATGCTATTAACAATACTAACAATTTCTAGTTGCATGTTAAATATCGCAACTGGTTGTTTTGTATTTTATATTTATTCCAAGATAAAAAATAAAATTATTGATATAAAAATGAATGCGGAAGAACTATTAAAAGATATATCGAAAGGTTTTACGGAACACACAGATGAATCAAATCAACAAAAAAAAAAAAAAAAAAAGATTATCAGCCATAGTAGCTGGCGGTGGAAGCCGTCAATATTTGGGTAAAGACATACAACTTACGACTATAGACAGCATGTCCCCGGATGAAATTAACAAAAAAAAGTATGATAATGGACCTTTGGAAACGGCCGAGCACGACACATACGAAATATTGCAGTCTCGGTTTGATTGAGACTGTTCATGAGCGGTAGTGAAATATGCTGGCTACCGCTCACGCCCTCTAGCCCCGGGTTGAGCAGAACTCAATATTCATAAAATCAACAGTACACAATTTTAACCATCCCAAAGATGGCATGCATACGGCGGTGGACATGGAGTTATATGCTTCCCCATGTCGTACGGCGTATGGTCACAGTATCAAAAAAATTAAATGCCCCGAAGAGCGAAATAAAAATAATGGAATTTAGTTGGGAGCAGCGGTTATGAAGCCTGCGTATCACAAGTAACAGCCAAAAGACTAAATTAAAAAGCAGACAACATATCCTATAAGTGGTTAAACAATACCCAGAGCCTTATATAGGCCGGAGTAGTGGAACCACCGAATCAAAAATTAAGTAAGAAAACAAAAGAAATTGAAAATGTACCACCGATAACTAAATATAAGTATCGGGCTCAGCGATCTCCAAAGATCGAATGAATAACAGTACTGATTGCAAGCGCGGGGAGACGTTTTACTGCCACCACACTGCACAAGCAACGCCACTGTGCTATAAAAAAAGTATGATAATGGACCTTTGGAAACGGCCGAGCACGACACATACGAAATATTGCAGTCTCGGTTTGATTGAGACTGTTCATGAGCGGTAGTGAAATATGCTGGCTACCGCTCACGCCCTCTAGCCCCGGGTTGAGCAGAACTCAATATTCATAAAATCAACAGTACACAATTTTAACCATCCCAAAGATAAGATGCATAAGGCGGTGGACATGGAGTTATATGCTTCCCCATGTCGTACGGCGTATGGTCCCAGTATCTAATAAAATTAAATGCCCCGAAGAGCGAAATAAAAATAATGGAATTTAGTTGGGAGCAGCGGTTATGAAGCCTGCGTATCACAAGTAACAGCCAAAAGACTAAATTAAAAAGCAGACAACATATCCTATAAGTGGTTAAACAATACCCAGAGCCTTATAGAGGCCGGAGTAGTCGAACCACCGAATCAAAAATTAAGTAAGAAAACAAAAGAAATTGAAAATGTACCACCGATAACTAAATATAAGTATCGGGCTCAGCGATCTCCAAAGATCGAATGAATAACAGTACTGATTGCAAGCGCGGGGAGACGTTTTACTGCCGCCACACTGCACAAGCAACGCCACTGTGCTATAAAAAAAGTATGATAATGGACCTTTGGAAACGGCCGAGCACGACACATACGAAATATTGCAGCCTCGGTTTGATTGAGACTGTTCATGAGCGGTAGTGAACTGCAGATATGAAGCAAGGCTTGGGGCAAGTATGACCAAGACTTTAGGGAATTATTTTATTAACTTGTTTGTGATGGGAGTATCAAAATATTTCAATGTGACAAATCCACCAAAACTGATAGAAGATTTGGAGAAAGACCCATTTATTAATCATGCTTTGACAAATGCTTGTTGCGAGTTGTATCATAGGTATGGAACGTTCTTAGCGCCATTTACAGCAATACTGACAACTGTTAGACATATTGATTTTAATAAAAATAAAAATGTAGATAATATAAATGATGGAGAACCTAGAGAGTGAAGTTATACCTATTGATACACAACCTGTTGATACACAATCTGTTAAACAACAAAAAGTAAAAAATCCAAAACGAATAGAGGCTGGGAAAAAAGTAGCAGCGGCAAGAAAAGAAAAGCGTTTGCTTCCGGATGCCTCAAAGCAATATGTAAAGCAAGATGCAAAGCATGTAAATCAAGATGAAATAACAAAAATAACAGCAGGTGCAGAGGAACCAGAAAAAATCAAAATAAACGTATACAGAAATTATATTCCACCGTGTGTGGTTTTAGTAGGCATTGCTGGGTTGGGTTTGTATATTTATAACGAGATGTCTGTTGTTACACAACCTGTTGCTGTTCCTGCGGTTGCATCAAAATACCCGTTTGATTTTTAATAATTTATTTAAAAAATTAAAAAATAATCATATAAAAAATGGCAACAAGTATTGACGGAAAACAAATTGTAAATATGATGTATCACGCTGGAGTGGAAACACTTCTAACTATTGGATATTCTGAGATTGGCAGAAAACTACTAAGAAAACCAGCTCCTAAAGTGCATTTTAATATGACAGATGTTGGGATGCTGTCTGTGGATATAATGTTAGCAATGGCTACGAGGGATATGTTGATTAAGCAAGATATTATTCCTGCGAATATTATGAAGTAATTTAAAAAAAAAGTATATAAAAAAATGGCAAGCGCAGCAGCAATGATGATAGGTGGCGCAGTAACAAACGCTTGGCGTTTAGCGGTTCAAATTATCTGTTTTCAATAATGGGAAGTCATTCAGATGAGGAAAGACAAAGGCATGACAAAGCAGTGGAACAATTGAACGCAGCACAAGCGGCGTGGAATAAAAAAAGAACAGAGAGATTAGATTTTATTTATGAGCAACTGCAAAAAGAGCATCATGCAGAGCAGACTTTTGATGATGTGGACCAGGCTATGCAGCAGTATTATTATATAACTGGTAAACAGTTGCTTTTGGAACCGGAGCCTAAGTTGAATGATTTCTATACACCATCTCCAGATCAACAGAATAGAGAAATTACGTTTATTGTGGTGGGCATGGCTGCAACTGGATTTGTGGCGTATAAATTGATTTCATAAAAAAAAATATAGTTTAAAACTATAATTACTTTGAAATGACTTAGTCATATGTATAGTACTTTTTTTTGTTGTTCTTACTTTGGAAAGTCATATGCATGATACCTATTTGTTGTGTTGTTTTTACATGGTTTCAATCCAAGTGGTCGAATATAATATGGTGATTTAGCACTCTTCTCTATTTTATCTTTGAGATTACTAGGCGCCCATACTTCATCGTTGTCTAATAATGTCAATACCATGGATGGACCATATTCAGTATCCAGTATTTTCGTATCTGTAATAGTGTATATTTGATTTATTTCCAAGTCTGTCCATTTCTTTGTGCTATTTTGATTTTGCTCTTCAAGCAGTTCATCAAATCGTGCAGTTGTGATTTCCATTTTTTTTCTTTTATAGTTATATAAATTTTAATCTTTAGTAGAAAAAAATGGAAAAGATTTATTACAGCTCAAAAGGATTTTGGAGAGGTTACACAGCAGTTAAAAATTGGCAAAAGAGGCTGGTGTCAGTGAGAAACAGGCATTAGCATTTTTAAAGAAACAAGCTGTGTGGCAGATTTATTTACCCGTACCAAAGAAAATAATTAGACCCAGGTTTGATGTTTCCGCTAAGAATGGAGTGCACCAAGCTGATTTGTTATTTTTACCGCATGATACCTTTGGGGTTGGTCGTGGACGCAAGACTTATAAATATGCGTTGACTGTGGTTGATATTGCAAGTAGATGCAAAGAAGCAGAGCCACTGACTTCCAAGGATAGTAAAGAAGTTGCCAAAGCATTTGAGAAAATATACAGTCGGCATTTGAAATATCCAAAATTATTACAAGTTGACCCAGGCAGAGAATTCATGGGTGCAGTATCGCAGTTGATGGCAAAACATAATGTAAATATCAGACGGGGCAGAACAGAAATACACAGAAATACACAGAGACCAAGCTAAAGTGGAAAGATTTAACAGAACATTAGCTGAAAGATTGTTTGGTTATCAGTATGCTAGGGAAATAGATTCCCAAAAACGCAACAGAGAGTGGGTAAAGAGATTACCAGAAGTTGTTAAAGCAATAAATGTAGAGACAAAAAAGCCCCCTCCTGTTGAAACAAAAACATTAAAAGAAGATCCTATCTGTATGAATGCCAGTGTGAGATATTTATATCAACCCGGGGAACAAGAAGGTGGAAGACGCAGAGCAACTCATCCAATGTGGAGTGTAAATATTCACAAGATTAAAAATTATATGGTGACGCAAGGTATAACAGTATATTAATTAAAATCACCAGCACCACAGAGAGGATTTGTCAAAGAAGAACTACTTATTGTTCCCGCTAATACCCAAACGCGTTTATAAGTTTTTATAAAATCATATGCATCAGTTTTAATTCCATCTTCTCGAATGTATCTTTTAGTGTAAAATGGTGACAATGTTACTTTGTTTACTGTTATACCATATATTTGATGCTTTATTGATCGCATCATATTCATCTCATGGGTGTATTTTTTCTTGTTAAACAATGCATCCTTGTAGTTTATAAAGTTGATATGTTTTTGGATTACATATTTTTTTACTCCCTTTGCTTTTTTAATGAGTTGTTCATCCGCTCTCAGAATAGAATATAGCTTGGGTCTTAATCCAACGTACTCAGCTACACCAGCACATTCATCTTTCATTTTACCTAATACTTTTTTATTTGTATTATCGTGCAGTGGATGGTTTTGCGGATAATCACTCAAGTCATATTCATCTTTCATTCCAGCCATGTACACATCTTCTGTTTTGATTTCTACCAGCAAGCTGTCAGTGTCTGTGTATAATTTAGTACATTTATCCCCGTATCTTTTCTTTAACGTATTATAGTACCAGTCATACATCATGTACTTTGATAAATCCAATACTGACATCCCAACATAGATTGGTTTGTTTAATGTTAATTTTGTTTTCTTTACATGTATTGCTGACAATTCATCTGAAAATTGTATACGCCTGTTAAAGTTGGGCTTGGCTATTATGTTTCTTATCTTTTCATTTTCAGAGCCGTCAGTTTTGACTAGTTTTATATCAGTCCGCTTGCGTAGATTTTCCATTGTTTTACCAAACACAGAGTTGTTCATAAGTTTATAAAAATCTTTTTCAAAGGTTGATTTACCTTTTTTTCTAAGTTCTGTGTTTAGATGTATGTATGATTTCATCCATGGTTTTTCATTGAATTCTAATACTCTGTGTATTTTCTTTAGTTTCATACCCAATGATAGATACAGTTCCAGGTTTTTGTGATGTATCACATATTTTTCTTTGTCCATAAGATTGGGGACTAGTTGTTCTGTATTGATCATGCTATTATTTTCCAGTAAACCTGTCTGGTATTCAGACAACCATTCTTTTTTTACTGCTAATCTTTCCGGTGCAAGTGGATAGTCATTGTGAGCTTCATGGAGTTCTTTAGGATATTCTAGATCTACTTCTAGGATATATCCTTTTCCTTTCTCTGGCTCTTGCAAGGTTTCTAATTCCACCCACTTAAAGCCAGAATATGGAAGTGGCTGACTCATTACCCACCCATAAAGATTATTTGCATCATAATACATTAAATAGATGTTTTCCTTGTCAGGGTTATAATCAGCTACGTGTGGATTGTTTGCTTTGGCATATCGTGTTGATACTATACTAATTCCACCACGCATACCTTTTTCTATAAATAAATGCATGTCAATGTCTGTTAAAAGTTCTAGTTTTATTTTGGAATGTTTACGTAAAGCATCCCAAGATAATCCAGGTGCTGTGTAGTAATGCAAAGGATCAAGTTTGTATGCATTCATACATGTTTTCTAAAAGTTTAAAATACATCTGCTAACAGAGTTACATCCGTTTGTAAATATAAATCATGATAGTCTCCTAATATTTCACATTTTAATTCTTTCCATACTTTTTGAGCATGTTTGTAATCTCAAGACTTATACCTTCACCTCTAAGTTCACTATAAAATGCATCTATGGGTGGTAATTGTCTTCCTTAAATCTATCCATGCTATCAAAATATTCATAAGGATAAACACCTTTTCGTAAAAGTAAATCTGTTTGTTCTTTAAACTGATTTTTGGTAATTTTGAAATCAGATTTGTCTGTTGCATCAACCAATCTCTCTAAAGAAGAAGCCATAAATTGAAAGCTATCCAAGAATCTAAGTTGTCCGACAATAAATGAAATATACTTTTCAGCGTTGTTTAGGATGCATGTAATATTACCTGTCATTTTATGTATTTTTTGCATTATATCATATCCTTTAAGGTTGTGAAATATAACAGGTGTAGGTGTTTTGTTTGGTTTTATTTTCAGTTTTAAGTTACAGTTTTTATGTGCTGCACCTCTGTATTCTCCTGTAAAATGACAGTGGTCTCTTACTTTACCATTTTTACCATTTTGTATTTTATTCTCACATATCCAACAGTGAGTTGCTTTTTCATAATCTTCCTCATTTTGCTGCGTCATGATTAATGGTTTTGGGTGAGCAAATATATTATTAATGTTACTTTTTTCACATTCCAAATGATTTAGAAACTTTTCAACTACATGTTCACCTCTGTAAATAACCGATTGTTTAGCTTTGCCATCATATCTAACAACCTGGTATCCAAATCCACAAGCTTTGTGTACGTTTGTGATTTTAGATTTCTTGCCAACTTTGATTAGTTTTGGATGGATTATACTTTCAAAATCAGCATATATTACATAAGGCACATGCATCTGATTTTGATGATTTTGAAACATTATATAATTTTTACCTTTCTTAGGCATTTCTTTTTTACAAGATTTTTTGTTAATACCATCGCAGTCTTTTTTGTATTTGGTGAGTAGAACTTCTCTTGAAAATCCATAAAGGCAACGATCACAGAAATAAGTTTTACCATGGTGTTTGTTTTGATCATAGAGTAATCTGTTTAGATTTTTAATCCAGCAATAGTGATATTTTGTTGTAAATACTTTTGGTTTTAATTTTGGCAGTAATAAATGGCAAGTTACATACGATCTGTTATGGTAAAATGGCCATTTTACTGACGGCGTTCAAAACCGTATACACGAAAAACGAAAATATGCACATCAATCTTATATTTACATTGTTTATATTACATGTTATAATACTAACAATAACGCGCCCTGTGAGGTTGATAATGATAAGAAGTGCAAAAGATCATAATATCTTCAGTTTATTCTCAGCCTGCGGAATAGCCGTTTTATATTGAGGTAAAATGGATGCGGGCACATTTAGCTCCGCCTACTTAAAAATTGTAGTTTACTTGCACGTAGACCCTATTGTTTAAACAGTATCACGTGAATGTAAATATTTAAGATATGAGGATATAATAGAAATGTTTAGGTCTAAGTTTTATCTAAAGAAGAAACTTGCCGACCAAGGTACTAGGTAATATACCATAGTTACAATAATGATTCCCTTATTAAATATAAACATTAAACATTTGTAACACTGTAACAGTACATTTGACTATTTATGTTTGAATTAACCAGTAGGTCATATTGCCTACTGACCATACCAAGTCTGTCACCCTGTCTTCAACATTCGTTGTGTTGTGTATTGTGCTTTTCCTTTACATTGTGCTTTTTTCCGTGGTGCAGTGCGGACTTACGGTGTCATTTTCATCATGTTTGTTAGTTACAAAAGTTTCCAATGAATACGTCTTTCAATATACAAATAAAATCAAAACATGTTTATCATCAGTGATTTTTGAAAAACCGTAGTTGTATGACTGTACATCGTACACTAGACAACATTTAGTTACGTTTTATTTCGTTTCTTCTAAATGGAACAGACCCAATCAATTTGATATTCGGATGACATCCAGACACCGTTTTAAATAACATGTTCCAAATTTGAGCAAATGGATAAAACACATGTTGTATTAGCATTTACATTACGTGGTCCGAGTATTAACTTTCATACGCCATTCAACCCCTTCTCCAAGAAGCGAAAACGGGGTTGGATCGGGGTATGAAATAAAACTTTAATTTTGGCTTAACAAGTTTGCATATTGTAAAATAGGTAATTTTAAACAGGTTATCACAATTGTTTAGTTAAGAAATGTTTTTAAACGTGTTTTATTGTCAAAATATCCGTTATAAATACTGCTAATATAACCATGTAATGAAAATCGTGATACTTATACGTGTCGTCTAGCGTATGTTATATGATTCCAAATGAAGCCATTGTAGCTTAATAACTAAATTAAGAGTGTAGGACACTCACCCATTACGTACGCCGTCATGTAAAGGCCAAGGGTTGCTCCACCAAGAACAAACATGAGGACACAGAAGCCGATATACTCCACCATGCCGATGAGTCCAAGTGACGAACCAAGTTGAATCAGTATACACAGGTATAAAGTCTTACGTCGCCCAATTCTGGATGTCGACAAATGTAAAAGCGTAAGTATAGGTTTAGTTTATATTCCAGTTATATTATAAGTAAACATCTAAACGTATCAAACATGAATCAATGTCTCAATGTATTTCTAATTATTATAGTAGATTACACTTTTGCTAAACAGCACTGTTGGCAAACATATCCATAAGTTTGTTAATGCTTTCTCCAAGTTTGTTCAAATGTATGCAGATTATGTTTATCCCGGATATTTTACAGTTTTGTCTTCATTCTCTATGTTATAATATATATTAAATTTGTATATGTAATCGTTTCAGTATACTGCGATGAAACTGATTTGTTTAAGATCTCTTGCGTTTACTCACATATCCGATAGCTGGCCGTAGACAATGGAACCGACGAGCACGCCAAAAAAGAATATCATCTGTGCGTTAGGAATCTTGATGGCATCATTGCACACCATGTCGAGCTACAAACAAAATATAAATAGGTTTGCATGCCACGTTGACCTAAAAACAAAATATAAATAGGTTTGCATGCCACGCTGAGCTACAAACAAAATATAATTAGGTTTGCATGCCACGTTGAGCTATAAAGAAATATAAAAAGATCGGACAGGAAAAGTAGCATTCAAGGAGGACAGTCAACCACAAAACACAGAAACAAACACGCAAACAGACAAACAAGAACCCACAAGTAAAAATAAATGCAAACGACATCACAAACACAAACGGGTTGAAAATAGGGCTACCGCCTTGGAACAGGCCACTTGGGGTTTAAACCGGTTCTATAAACTGCACATAGGTTTTTAGACCATGGTTGAGCTTCAAGCAAAATGTAGAAAAGGAACATACATGTAGCATTTACATAACACAACTAAACACACACACATCAAATAACAATTACAAGGAAAATATAAGCAACATATGCGACACCTGACAAATAAAACAGTTATGGTCAGTGGCAAAACGGGCTGGATGTTTAAACAGGTTGTAGGGTGCACCAGATCTCACTATTGCCCTATTGTCATAACCACAACACCCAAAACCTATAGTATAGAGAGGTCCTCTGAATCAACGGTGAATGTCAACATCTGTATAAGACGGTAACCATGTTGAACAAAGAAAAAAAATGTACTTATATGCACACACACACACAGACGATGTTGAGCTACAAACGAAATATTGATATATATTAACGCACCATGCTGAGATACAATCAGACTGTCAATAAATATACGGACCATGTTGATCTACAATTAGAATGTAAATATGTATACAGACCACGTATACCACTCACACACCCCAGCACTGGCTTACACGGTAATCTACTTTAAAGAAACAAAGATTGCACTTAATGGTCAAAACACACAATAAGTAACTGATTTATAGTCGGGTGAAGATGACGATAAACATGAGGATGAGATGGATGAAAATAATAATAAGTGTGCTAACAAGAAATTTCATCTTCTTTTTTTGTAATTATTCAAGGACCATAACTTAGCCAGTTTTACGTGAAATGGCCCATTATACAACCGTTATAAGATGCTACACACATACATATTTACCCAAGTTACATTCAAGATCAAATGAGAAATAAAGCTGCTTGGTGGTGGACCCTTTTACAGTTTGCCACTATGCTTTCCTCTTTAATGGTACGATGACCGGACAGGCTGTGGACCCTATGATGACGCCTACCTAAAGCCTATTGGGACGGTGGCGTTCGATGTTTGTCTATGATCTTTCTTGTCGTGCCCTTAATGGTTTATTCTCTTGTTGCTCTGGCTTCTGCCAAGTCACTGAGTACCTTCATTGTGGCTTTCTAGGCTATTGTTTTTTGTATTATATTTACACGAGCATATTTGTGTTTTATTTATATTGCCTATTGATGCTGCCTTGTTGGTTAGAGATTAGATCATGGCGGGTATTTCTTTATTTACACTGTCCTGTTTTAATGGGATGACGGTAGGGTAAGTGTGAGGTTTGGTGCACCCTAGAACCGGTTTAAACCACCAGTGGCATACTTTGCCGCTGACCGTTCAAAGGCGGTAGCCCTATTGATAACCCTTTTGTTCTTGTGATGTCGTTTGCTTTTATTATTACTTTTGCCTTCTTGTTTGTCTGTTTGCGTGTTTGTTTCTGTGTTTTATGGTTGAATGTCCTCCTTGAATGCTACTTTCCCTGTCCGATCTTTTTATATTTCTTTAGCATTTTTACTTATATCATAGATTAGAATGAATGAATGAATGAATGAATGAATGAATGAATGAATGAATGAATGAATGAATGAATGAATGTATGAATGAATGAATGGATGGATGAATGAATGAATGAATGAATGAATGAATGAATGAATGAATGAATGAATGAATGAATAAATGAATGACTTTGCCACTGACCGTTCAAAGGCGGTAGCCCTATTGTTAACCCTTTTGTGATTGTGATGTCGTTTGCTTTTATTATTACTTTTGCCTTCTTGTTTGTCTGTTTGCGTGTTTGTTTCTGTGTTTTGTGGTTGAAGGTCCTCCTTTAATGCTACTTTCCCTGTCGGATCTTTTTATATTTCTTTAGCATTTTTACTTATATCATAGATTAGAATGAATGAATGAATGAATGAATGAATGAATGAATGAATGAATGAAGAATGAATGAATGAATGAATGAATGAATGAATGAATGAATGAATGAATGAATGAATGGTGTTTTAGGGCAAGTCGACACAAAAATAGGTCATATTGGGCGCAAAAACTGATGAAAGATGAATAAATGAAGTGGTTAATAAGAATTAATGTAAATTATAATACATGAAGATCGGGTAAAAATATTAAAGTTGTTGTTTTTGATAACACCAACAAATACAATTAAGATATATTTGTTTATTCAAGTGCCATATTTGTAATCAAATCATACGGGTTTAAGAAGTAGGTTCTTCAAAATTGAAAGACATACAACTTACGTCCAAGTTACATCATTTCATCACACCCAAGCAAACTTATAAAAATAACAAAGCACAAAAATTGTACTCAATTCATCTTTATTCCATAGTAGACAAGTCTTTGCAACGACCGACGAATTTCACGGAAACAAACGTTATGATCATAATACATGCCTGAAAACCACACAACGTTCCTGATAGTTTCTATTCTAAAGTCATACAATTTAACAAATCACTTAGACGTGTTAACCCGCCGTCGTCCAGAACTTAAATGATCAGAATTCAAACATCACGCGAAACATTCCCGTGAGCTGGCCATTACATCTGCGCATGTAAACAAAACAAATGCAGGCTACACATTTATATTAGTTGCTTACCTAACGAGAGAAAACAATTGATGTCTTATTCACTCCGTTTAAAGGAAATAAATAGAGGATATTTGTTGTTTTGGAGTCAATAACAGATTGTATTTCATCGGGAAGTGTAAAAACTTTATATGTTTACGAATGCGAAGCAAGAGTCATAAATACTGGTTTGATCACTTCGAGATGAAATAAAATATGTTATTCACGACTTATTAAATTTGACAATAAATAAATCTGAAGACGTCATTGGCAATTGATACAATGATACAATTGCTGTTTTTAATTCCCCATAACTTCTAAACTACTTAACCAATTTAAATAATCTACGACTCATTTTCTTAGTTAAGTTATTTCCAATCCAGTGATGTAACTTTTATAGCAACTTTCTGTAAAAAGTAGTTGTTGAAAAAATGACCAACTGACATTTTTCACTTTAATTGACAACAATTCTGAAATACTTGACCAATATTAAAAACTATAGCTCATTTTCTTAGACCATTTACAGTCGAAGGATATATATTAAGCGGATATTTTCTAAATAATGTTTTTGATATTGAAAAAAAAAAAAAAGGGCTACAACTAATTACAGAAAGGACAACCAGTCATGTAGTAGACCTTTAACTCAAAGTATACTTTGTTACACGAAATTCATAAATGTTGAAGTCAAGCCATTTTAGTATTGTGTTAAATATTAGGAGATTGCAACGTTTAAAACTTAAATTTGCTCACCTGCTTGAGTCAAATGCGCATTCTGTCGATTAAAGGAGTAACACCATTGGTGTGTTCGGTTCTGTGTAAGCCTTCTTTCCGAAAGGGCAGTCCTAATGTCGCCCTGTACCATTCGATTAGCAGGTACAATATATAGCGGAAATACCCATTAAAGAGGCACTAGCTATATCTACGCGATTTTTAATGTAAAGTATTAAATACTCAATATTACTGCATTTATATGTGTACAAAGCTATTATATGAGTATTCTAAGAAGAAACATGGTTCGTATTCCAGTTCTGTAAAATATTAATTATGATCAAAACAATATCTTGAATAAAATGCTGCCCAGCCGTTTATTCCTGCCGGAGAACTACGAGTTTTTACGATTTTCTAGGACATGCGCAATGCGATTACAACCTATTCGGCGCAGTTCCGATAACAAACGAATCGATCGGAACTCTTCGCTTAATCAGACGAGGTAGTTCCGATTGTAAACGAATAAGATCGGAAAATCTCCGCAATCGGCTTGTCTAAAACAATTACGAAAACAATTTCAAAAATCCGATCTTTTCAATCCTGTTTCTCCCCAGCAAAACGCATATTACATTGGGTGAATTTATTGCCATTTACCATTTTCATAGTCCTCTTTATAATTATGTAAAGTTTATATCAATTGGTGGACAAAAAGATAATGGTAGAGCCTCTTTAAGCGTTTCTTTTTCTTTTCCGTATATATGAATAACTTCACGCATTTGAACACAATGGTGAGGTTTGCGGGTAAACCTTTTCAGCGTGTATACATTGTTTAATACATACCGTTCATCAACATAATTATCTACAGAATCTGCTACATCTGGTGTGCTTTTTACTAGTTCCAATGCACATTTGTGTCATATATAAGAGCTGAAAATATTAGTATAAAACATCTTTTCAATAATTACCTGTTGAGCGAAAGTATACTTAAATACTTTTGATGAGTACACCCACTCTGTGCATGTTGTTCGTTGTGTCAAATTTTCACCATGATCGACCTCATTGGATATGTAAATATGGCAGCGATCATACGTGCGATCTCCCACAATGTCACGTGGGATCGTTTTATTGATGAGGTTTTGATGCCTCTCATCTTGCAGGTCGAATGTGTCGTTGTCTAAGCCAGGTATTTTGCATCTGAATGAAATCATATATGCATGTATTCATAATGTCTGTCGCTGGGAAGGTAATACAATTTAGATCATACATTACATTGCTTCATTTAAAACCGTAGTAAAATCGCATCTATATATGAATATCCAGTTGCTTGTATTACCATCATTTTCTGAATCATTTTCCCTTTTTGTGATGTTTAAAAATAAGTGCGTATTTCAATGCCACTTTTTCAGTATTTATATTCAGAATTGAAATTAGACAGATCCCTATGAATTTAAATTGTATCACCTGCCATTTGTCTGCAATTTATGTTCTAGAATTTAAGCTGCAGTGAGCATATGTCTGGTGTTCCGCTGAAGTTGTTGTGAGTTTTAGACCCGCAAAACAATATCGTTTTCTTGTTTGTCTGTTTGCGTGTTTGTTTCTGTGTTTTGTGGTTGACTGTCCTCCTTGAATGCTACTTTCCCTGTCCGATCTGTTTATATTTCTTTTAAGTAATGTTAGTTGAAGTTATATGTTTCAGACGTACTACTGTTTTCGTGTATATATACATCGTTAAGTTAACTCTTTCTAACCGTACCCTTAAATAGAGTAGTTTTGTATTTTTGTGATGCTTCTGACTTCTGACTTATGACAGTGAAGGAGTACACTCATACTGACTCCATATTTTATATCTGCATAATTCATCTCTGTGTTTTATACTGCCTGGTAAAGAGCCAAATATCATAGATCTTTTATTCAGCAAAATTCCAAACGGTCTTAAGACCCATGAAGATAAAACATATATACAAGGTTGACGGCAGGTGCATGCACAAGATATGTATAGTTATGCAAACGTATAAGTGTTTCAACATCAACACGATATATAATTATAAAACTTTTGAAAGTTACTATTGTTTCAACATCAACACGATATATAATTATAAAGCTTTGAAAGTAACAATTCAAGAAATAGTTTCAATCATGTATATTACTGATATTAATACATTTTAAACAGTTTTTAATCGCATGATATATGCGAAGAAGATGACAGTCATTTAAATCCTAAATAACTTTATTTCACCTTTTATAGAAAACATCAAATACAATTTAATAATATTTGAAATCTTTGTTAAAAAAACAAAAAAAAACAACTAAATTTAAGATAACTGGTCTTAATATTAAAGAGTAAGTTTCATATATTTTAATAATAAAATGTGTTTTGTACACTAATTACTATTATATAACATATTTAGCCTCTTATCTCAAAAGCTTTAAAAACAGAGACATTCAGATTTTTTATAAGTTTGTGATTTTCACTATAAGTTCCAAAAATTTAAACATACTGGGTATTTTCCAATAATACTTCTTTATGTATGTTTGTCTTAACTCATTCTATAATCTAAAAAAGGTCACGTGACGATGACGCCGGTATTTACCCTGTCTCTTTAAACTGGGATGCATTTTATTTTTATATCTTAGTTTTGACAACAGAATTGTTTCATTTTTTTGCAATCTAGTAGATATGGATATGTAGGATTAAGACGGTTACATATCAAATTTTAAGCTAATTCGTTTTTCCATATTGTTTCCGTCATTTGTGTCATTTTTTTATTATCAAGAAAATATGAGGTATGGGTAGCTCTGAGTAGAATTTATTCTTTTGCTATAGAACAAATAAGATTTTTGTCTTTAGATAGTAGAATACCATTACGTGGTCCGAGTATTAACTTTCATACCCCATCCAGCCCCTTTTTCAAGAAGCGAAAACGGGGTTGCCCGGGTTATGAAATAAAACCTTTATTGCGGCTTACATTTTTAGTATTTATTAAAATGTTTGCATATTGTAAAAATTCATAATTGTAATAGGTAATTTCAAACAGATTATCGCATTTTTTTTAGTAAATAAATGTTTTTTATTGTGGAAATATCCGTTTTAAAATCCTGCTTATATAATCTTTTGCGGTAGCCCTATTGTCAACCCTTTTGTGTTTGCGATGTCGTTTGCTTTTATTATTACTTTTTTCTTCTTGTTTGTCTGTTTGTGTGTTTGTTTCTGTGTTTTGTGGTTGACTGTCCTCCTTCAAAGCTACTTTCCCTGTCCGATCTTTTTATATTTCTTTCCCATCGCTTAATGGACTTAAAGTGGGACCACGTAATGCATATATAACAGTAGATACTGATCTAATTTTATATTCGATCTCTATGTCAAAATTGTGCGTACAGTATTTTCAGAGGAAATGTAAAATAACTATAAAAATGTGTGTAATTTAAAGAACTTTTAATAAAGATGCCCGATGATCTATACAGTGTTTTGCTTGTTTCAAAAGAAATGTAGTAGGATCTTGTCATACGCATTTTTTTTAAAAAGTTGAGCATTAGAACATATTTTTTTATGTTGAATTGTCATTTTAGACAAAACAAATTTCTTTAAAAAATGGTCGGGGTACTGACCATGTATTTTTGCTTTTTAAAGTAAAAAGACGGATGCGAATTACTATTGTTTAATTGTTTGTGTATGTTTTGAAAGATATGTATTTTTGTAATTGAAACTTATCGTTGTATTTCAATAAATGTAATGTTATATAACAACAAATGTGAAAATATTCATTAACTCTATTTTTCCTCTTTTAAATAAAATTTTGGAAACATGCGTCTTCTTTTAAGAAGTCTAGTGCAAAAATAAGTGTGATAACCAACCCTTTTTGTTTTTTTGATAAGTTTGTATCTAAATGCTACTAAATAAGCACTAAATATTAATTTTAAAAACAAATCATAGCACTAAGTCCTTTCCAAGCCAACCTCCTTAACCAAAAGCTCGCTTGGAAACAAACAACAACTACAAGGATAAATAAAAGGCAAGGTATATGACATCACAAACATAATCGCGTCGACAATAGAGATACTTCCTTGTAACGGGCAGTGGCCAAAAAGGCCGCTGGGGTTTAAACCAGGTTCTAGGGTGCACCAAACCTCACTCACACTAGTGTCATCCCAATAAAACTATACAGTGTATATAGAGAAATCCCAGCCATGCCATATCCTCTGACAATCTAGGCAGTATTAATAGTCAATATAAGTTTAACACTAGTATATATGCATATAATAAACGCATAGAAAGACATAAATCAAGTTCTCACTGGCTGAAGACAGAACACCAAGAGAATAAACCATTAGGGGCACGACAAGACAATATTGGAGACAAACATCAAAAATGTCCTAACTCTTAAGATTGGAGTAGACGACATCATAGGGTTCACAGTCGCACAATAAACAAAGGAAAGCATAGTGGCGAACTGTAAATGGGTCAACCACTAAACATGATGTGCGTTGCAAAACCTGTTAAACAATTTTGTATAAACTACGTCACCAGAGAACGTTACGTCAATTGTGCAAAGGTTTTTCAAAGGTTATGGTAACTTTAGCCCTGATTGATTACCGTTTTAGTTATACAAAGGTTACAAATACTCGAATACAATCTCTAGAAAAACGAATAAAAAGAAATATAAAAAGATCGGACAGGGAAAGTAGCATTCAAGGAGGACAGTAAACCACAAAACACAGAAACAAACACGCAAACAGACAAACAAGAAGGCAAAAGCAATAATAAATGCAAACGACATCACAAACACAAAAAGGGTTGACAATAGGGCTACCGCCTTGGAACGGTCAGTGGCAAAGTAGGCCACTGGGGGGTTTAAACCGGTTCTAGGGTGCACCAAACCTCACACTTACCCTACTGTCATCCCATTAAAACAGGACAGTGTAAATAAAGAAATCCCCGCCATGATCTAATCTCTAACCAACAAGGCAGCATCAATAGGTTGAGAAACATAATTTTTTATACCCAATAAGATGTTGCTCTAGGAACATCCCTGTCTAAGTAAGGATCTGAATGGAGTGGTAGTTAGGTATAATTCAGTTAGGAAAATATGGAACGCAAATACGCACAAAGACTGAACCGTTAAGTAACAATGTTTTGGTAAGTTTTGTTCAAACTAATAATGTCTTTGACTAATGATACTTTTAATATACAATTGTGCAATGACGATATTGCATATTTATAGAATATTAAAATCAACAGTTATTTATCATATATATTTGCCACTATATATATTACAACATATATGCTTTTAACTGTTATATGTTGTTTACGTTATGGTCCCATTTACAGTTCGCCACTATGATTTCCTCTTTAACTGTGCGATGTCCGGACATACTGTGGACCCTGCGATGACGTCTACCTAAAGCCCAAAGGGACAGTGAAGTTTGATGTTTTTCTGCAATCTTGTCGTGCCCTCAATGGTGCACTGGATTCTGCCAAGGCATTGTGTACCTTCTTTGTGGCTTTCTAGGCTATTTTGTTTTTTGTATTTATATATACACGATCATCTTTATGTTTTACTTATATTGCCTATTAATGCTGCCTTGTTGGTTAGAGAATAGTTCATGGCGGGGATTGCTTTATTTACGCTGTCCCATTTTATTGTGTTGACAGTAGGGCAAGTGTAAGGTTAGGTGCACCCTAGAACCTGGTTTAACCTCCAGCGACCTTTTTTTGCCACTGACCGTTCCAATGCGGGAGCACTATTGTCAACCCTTTGTGTGTTTGTGACGTCATATGCCTTTATTCTTTGTTAACATTGCCATTCATGTTCGTCCTTTTGCGTGTTTTTGGGTTTACTGTGTTCTGTGAAAGCTTCATTTGCTGTTCGACTTTATACTTATTTTTATATTATCATGGTGAAATCTCACAATTGCTACGACTGCCATGTACTTTTCAATTGAAAGTATCAGGGAAGCACGCATTAATACCTCTTAGCAGACAATTTGTATGATATATCTGAGTCGAAATTAAATAAATAAAACTCGTTGAATTAGGTATTATACCTCTAAAATGAAGGTAAATAAATAAAAACACATTAAAGGACAAGGTATGAAAAGGGGGTATTTTGGCCCCCAATAGGTTCAAAATAAAAATATATATATATTTACATATAATATTTTGTGCATGTTAAAGTAAATTGATCATATTCTATCATCAAAATATATTTTTTATTTATTTTATTTATCTAGAAGAAATAACAGGGACTCAAAAAATGGCATTTTTTTTTTAATTGTGTTATATTTTGTAGCTTTTGTACCTTTCTGGGCAAGATTTTGATCCTAAAAATATAGAGCGCAACTCCGAGCACACACAGTTTTTTGGCCGATGATGCATATCAAGTATCTGTTTCAACAAAAAATCAGCTGTGCTCGAGGGTGCGCTCTGTATTTCCAAGACCAAAAACTGATCAAAAACTGCTGAAAATGAAAAAAAATGTCATTTTTTGAAAGAAAAGGCCTTGTTTAAGAGGCTCTTAAACTCATTTAGAACCTTCAAAGGTACTTGTAATGAGTTTTAATATTGATTCAGTTCATTTGTAGCTAAATTAGTTATTCAAAACTTGTGCATTAACACTTTCAATATTGGGGGCCAATTTTGTCCCTTATTTGAATTAAAAAGCTAAAATGTATGGTCTTCATTACAGTATGTGACAAAACAAAACAAATGTTTCGAAATAAGGTGGCCTGTTTAGGTTAGTTGTGACTGTTTTATTTCATAACAAGTAATTTATACTTCTCAAAATAAATTAATTACCATGTTTTGATTTGTGTCATTTCTTAAAGTTGTTATATAATGATTTACTATAGTTTCGCAATTTTTAAGTTTGTTTGTATTATTTTACAATTGTACGTTTCACACATGTATTAACTTTTTATATGAATATGAACAAAGACGTAATTAAAGAGTTGTCTCACATGAGGAAAACACATATCTTATAGGACTAAAATGAGAGAAAAGCATATCATCACATACCTTTTACTCTCTGCTCATTCGGATATTGCTGCGATATACCGAAAAATCCATTCCTATTTTGCTCCAAGGACAGGATATGGATTTTATTCTTTGTTTAGTTTATGAAATAACTATGGAATGCGTGACTTGAAATTGTTCAACGACTGGCTTGGGAATGTCAGTGAATTGTTCTCTGGTTAGATTGAATTTGTATTAGGGAAGGTTTTCCCTGGCATATGGAATGCCTATGGTCCGGTGTATCGACTTAAACCAGATTGAGGTCGATTACAAATTGATAGCTTTTTCATTCATAGACAGCAAGTTAATTTTAAAACGACCATGGTACCGCCCTTCATTTGCGTTGTAATATTGGTTGGAGTGACTGTATTCTGTGAATGCTACTCTTCCTGTTGGACTTGTATATAACAGCATACTTGTGTGTATAATGTGTATTTATGCGTTGTTGTATGTTTGTGTTTGTTTTATGTATATGCAATAGCAGAACAAATAAGATCCTTAAAATCTTTATAAAATATGTGATTATATAATATAAAATGGCATTGTTCATATCTGCCCCCCACATCCGCCCTCAACCGATATCCGCCCTCGATCTAACGCACCTTGGTGGATATAGGAGTCTCGGGCGGATATGGGAGCAGATGAAAATTGCCATATAATAATCTATAATTGTCAACTGCATTTCTTAGCATCAGTAACAACATAAACAAATAGATCACATCATGCCGTATTTGTGATTTCATTCTCATTTCATATGAGCTGAAAAGGTATGTATGATTGCCTGTATATGTGTCTAGTCTAGGGACTCCTAGCTATCCATAAAAAATAAAAAAAATAAAAAAATATCGGACAGCGAAAGGAAAGCAGCATTCAAGGACGACAGTCAACCACAAAACACAAAAACAAACACGCAAACAGACAAACGAAAAGACAAAAGTAATAAAAAATTGCAAACGACATCACAAACACAAAAGTGTTGACAATAGGGCTACCGCCTTGGAACGGTCAGTGGCAAAGTAGGCCACTGAGGGTTTAAACCGGTTCTAGGGTGCACCAAACCTCACACTTACCCTACTGTCATCCCATTAAAACAGGACAGTGTAAATAAAGAAATCCCCGCCATGATCTAAACTCTAACCAACAAGGCAGTATCAATAGGCAATATAACTAAAACACAAATATGCTCGTGTAAATATAATACAAAAAAACAATAGCCTAGAAAGCCACAATGAAGGTACTCAATGACTTGGCAGAAGCCAGAGCAGTAAGAGAATACACCATTAAGGGCACGACAACCCACACAGAGATGGATAGCCAAGTCTATTTTGAGATCAGTTGCGATGTTTACCAGATGTCAACCAGTCTACATACGGGGATTCTACATAGAAAATGGCAGAAAATCAGGCTGAAAGCATGGAATTTGTTAAGGAAAAGAAAGAAGTTCTAACACATATTTTTCTACTTACTGGTCATGAAACAATGACATTTTTTCGGCCAGTTTGTTGCAACTTCGTTAATCTTCATTTTATTCTGTCTCGCATGGTTAATCGATGTTTCGCGGCTTCAAAGAGAACACTGTTTCGCGTTCTTGAAAGGAAAGTGATGGCCAGCCATAACCGCTGGCTTTGTGGCTAGCCATCACTGTTTGATGGTTAGCCATGGAATTCATGATGATGTTGAATGAAAACGAAAGTTGAAATTTCTTGTTGAAAATGGTCACTAATTTGCCATGTATAATAAAAAATACTCTCTTCTGTCATCATGCCATCTGGTGGTCAGTTCATGAAACTGAAGCGTGAAGCGTCCGAATATAAACCCGATGGAGAAACATTATTTCTGACACCGATTTTTATGTTGCATGATACACTATTTGTCGAGAGATTTAACAAAATACAAACAAATTCTCATAACTTATATTTTATGCCCATCTCTAAACGTCAATCGAGCAAATATTGAGCTCCATTGTACTAAATATTTTGTTGAAAACACCACATTCCACTTTCCATCTTATTGTTGTCTTGCATTTGAGGTTTAAAGTAAGTCTCAACGGTTAACGTATTTTCTGACGTTAAGAAGTACGTCTTAACTGTTAACGTACGTGACGTCAGAGGTATTGATAGAAATCTTAAAACCTACCCAATAACCAGTCAGCATTAATAAACCTTTTTTAATAAACCATGGTATATATACATGTAGTACACAATTGGTTAGATAAGAGACAGATGTGTGCAGATAACGGATGTACTCCTTCGTGTGTTTACTGATTGATGCAAGGAGTATACATTCAGTAGGATATTAATATATACGTACGTACTGCGTTTATGCCGACTGTTACATTATACATAAATGATAGCCTATATAAATACCTACACTGGATTTTCATTTCAAATTTGATCCATATTTAGTGGTATATAAACAACTCGTGTATCTGGGCTACATAACGTTACATAGAGGTTTATAGGATACATAGTACTGTAGCGACACTATAAGCACAATTATTATCTAACTGACCTATAATCATGCAATGCTGCATGTTTGAACAATCCAACGACAAGCACACTTTAGATGGGCTAGAGGTTATCTTTTGGAACAACCCGACTACAAATAAATCCATCGTGTTAGTCTTCAGTTTCACATGAAACATCAAATGCATTAAGGGGACTCAATATCTCGCCTGTTTTAATAATTTGTTTTGGAAAATTAGCCGACTCGGAGTTCAATACAATCCAAACTCTATAGATACAATATAAACGGATTTAACCACCCAGGTCAAACCCCAAAACTGGAGCGTCCAGAGTTACGGCCTCATAATTCATTTTAAGCATATTCAATCACGGGTACTTTAAGAACACGTGATGAAATCTAAACTTTTAATCGGCACATATTTATTATTATATGACATGGATAGAGTTTTGATAAACGGTTTTGTAGTGTAATTTTGCTTTTTTTTGGCGGGTTAGTTTCTTTAATAAAAAACAGAAGTTTCGTTATGTTCTGTACACATTCGAACGTTTACGTCAGCAGCTGCGGCAAATCATTTCTGAAGAAGAGACACACATTCCTCAAGCTGAAATCAATAATGTTTGTAAACTATATATAGATAGCCCTTTCCTCACACCAAATAATTTGATAGAGGCCAGAGGCCCTTCTCCATCCCAAACACACACCTCATATTTTGCCAGCAGTATATGTTGATTATATGTAAGATACACACACACCAATGCTATTAGAACGATTAGTATTGAAAACAACAATATTTGCTACAAATGTAGCTGACGCAGTACGAAACAACGTCACGTACACTGCACATTTTAAGTACTCTGCACAGAAAATGATCTAGATTGTCAAATTATTATAGAATCGGCTTCATGTTGAGTGATTGACCAATTTACATTACGCCACTATGCTTCCTTCTTTGATTGTGCGATAACCGACAGAGTATGGACCCTATGATGACATCTACCTAAATCCCCAATTGTTTGTTTTGTCGTACCCTTAATGGTTTTTTCTCTTCTTGCTCTGGCTTCTGCCAAGCCACTGAGTACATGCTTTGTGGCTTTCTATGCTTTTGTGTTATATTCATATATACGGGATCATCTTTATGCTATACTTATATTTCCTATACATGCTGTCCTGTTTGTTAGAGAATATAACCTGGCGGGCATATCTTTATTTTCACTATCCCGTTTTATTGGGATGACAATAGGGTAGGAGTGAAGTTTAATGCACCCTATAACCTGGTTTAAACCAACAGCCGCCTTTTGTTGCCATTGACCGTTCAAAGGAAGCCCTTTTGACTATCATTTTTATGTTTGTGATGTCATATCTTGCATTTTATTATCTTTGCTTTGTAATTATTGTTTGTTTCTATGTGTGATTTGGTTTACTGTGGTCCTCAAATCTTACATTTCCTGTTAGACTTCTATATCTACTTTCAATATATTGAAACATTCCAAACATTTGACGTTCAGGACATTGTCTTATATAAAATTGCCGTGAACTAAGGGTTTTATTTCTCTCGAAATAACTAAATTTTGCAAATTAACGCCTCACATCAAGACGAATGATCCGACCAAACCACTTAAAGTTTTTTATTTTAATCAGCCGAGATCCACAACAATTTGCTCACGTGATCAATTGATAGCGATACCATTTCAGTAAATTGTCAATCTAGCAACAGTAATTACGTGGCGTAATCAGTAAAGATGCAGGCAATAACTTAATGTAAAACGATATCAACTTTAAAATTTCATAAAATACATTGGGAATCAATAAAAAAATGTTTTTTCTTCTTCTAAAAAAATATCAATTGTGCTAAATCACGTTTTTATTTGTTTTTCCACTGGTTGTGTTTAAAAACAATCAACCAGGTTTCGTTTAACAAAATTTAAATAGATACAAAGTCGATCCGAAACTGTAGCATTAAATTTACAGAACTCGTCAATCTAAACAAACGCATTCACAACAAACAACAATAACATGGGTAAATGGAAGGAAACATAACAGGTAGAGCGGTACCAGCTTGGAACAGTCAGTGCCAAAAAAAGCTTTTCGTCTTACTGTTTACCAAACATTCAATTATCCTCAGCTTTTTTCACAAACGCGTTTTGACGAACAGTAGTACTTAAAAATAAGTATAAAAGTCAAACAGGAAATGCAGCTTTCACAGAACAAAGTAAACCCTAAAACACTCAAAAGGACAAACATGAATGGAAATGTTAACAAAGAATGAAGGCATTTGACGTCACAAACACAAAAATGATATGCCGGTTTGTCATCTGTCAACGTGGTCGAGGAGTTAACGACGTTGCGTTGTAAACCTTCTCGCCTCTTGCCACTGCGGCGAATCCCACTGGGAGCTAAAGTTGTAGGTTAGAAAGTGTCTATTCTTACGTATGGTGGGAGGTAAACAGTACTGGTTATACCCAGGAGAAATGGGGTGGTCTGTCTCTACTACAAAAACATCGACCGTCATATATGGTTTACAATGTGCTAAAATGCCATAAAACACCATTCCAACAAACAAATATGAAATGTATCGGAACATCTGACGTCGTAATCGGTGGTCAAACACGGCGTTACACATGCATCTAGATGTATATGCTTTGATGTTTTGTCTTACTGTTAGCGGTTTATTTTCGTGTTGCTGTAGATACTGCGAAGTCATTTAGAACAGCATTGGTGATGCGCTGTGTTTTTATTTTGTATATTCATATATACATGAGATGCCATCCCTATGTTAATTATTGTACATGTATCGCCTATTTATTCAGACTTGATTGTTATAGATTAGCCTCTTGAGAATTCCTTTATTTATTCTGTACCGTCCTTATGGAATGGCAATATATTACGGGTGGAGTCGTGTGCACGCTAGAACCAGGTTTAAACGCACAGGTGCCTTGTTTGCCATTGACCGCTCTTGTCAACCCGTTTTATGTATGTGATGTCATATATATTCAATGTAAATGTTGTTTAAATACGTGTTTGAGATGACTGCAATGGGTGAATTATGCACTTTCTGTTCGACTTTTCCATCTACTTTTATGAATTTCTTGCAACTCCTTTGTCTAAAAAGACATATAGATATACATTTAAGTATTTTTTGTTCGCTTACCTGTGTTCCGGAACACCCAGTATAAAAACATTGAGTACAAGTAACGACGCCAATGTAAAACTCGGTAAACACAGAAGGAAATACAAGCGTTTCTGGTATGATCCAAATTCTCCAATATCTTTTAAAATATCATCAAATGTCTTTATGTTGAAGTTTGTATGAGACATATTCACAGATGCATGTCACACTAGTTTGGGTTGTTTTATCAATGATAAGTTAAAAGTGGTTTTCTGTTTCAATACTCGTGGTTGATTCGTTATATGCAAGTAGTATAGAAAAAATGGGGTATAAGCGCAGTTTCCTCTCGCGGGTCCAAAACGCAATTTAAAATATGTTAAAAATGGCTCTCAATCCAAGCACATCATCGTTAAAAAAACCTGATAAAATAACGATGATATGCCTGCCGCTAAAAGCATTTAACACAGATTTAAATTGCTTGAGTAAACCCGCTCCGGGTAAACAACGCAGATACACCCCCCCCCCCTTTACATTGCTTGATTAAACCCGCTCCGGGTTAACAACGCAGATACACCACACCACCCCTCCCCCCACACACGCACACGCCTTTTCTATACCACTCAACATCAATCCGGTGTATCAAAAATAATATTAATAATTTAAAAAAAAAATTAAGGACATATTTCGAGCCTATTGTATTTGGGGGTGGAGGGAGAGAATTTCTATAGGTTACTGTATATCACTGTTAGCCATACAATTTCATGAGCAAATTGTGATATTCAATTTTTCTTCAGATTATAAGGCCCACCCAATAAAGCATTTGTGACCAGTACACATAATAACACATTAAAGAATGTTGTATATTTATTGTGTTGTGCTCTGGTTTTTGGTCTAAAAACAATTAAGAAATACCAGATTAGTTTTGTATTCAAAAGCTAAATTATGAACATATATTTCTTAATTAAAGTAAATTACAAAGTGTTGTTAAGCTATTCTTACCCTCAATATAACAATTATATACAAATAAAAAACTAAGAGCGGGCCTCAGTTTATATATCTGAGTTGATCAGCCATGGAGCGTGCTGGCTGTAAATATTCAAGCTTCCCATGCTTTTTCAATGGCCAAGGAGCGTTGGGAAATGTGTCCTTAAAGTCAGACGGAACCGGACAGTAGTCTTCATCATCGAAGTACATATAATATTTTACCTTGGAATTTACTTATACGCTGATGTATCTTGCCCATTATCTAGTATGTACCTCTTATCATCATAAGCTGACAAACATTTCTTGTTTATTACATAATTGTTCATGTTCTCCAAATGATATTTTACCTATTTTTATGATTCATCAATTATACTAATACCTTCATTTATCGCCTTGTTCCGGTTGAATGATTTTTGACAAAGTTATGACCCCTTATGCACAAACGTTAGCTTTAGCCAGAAGAGCGTCCAAAGGCCCTCTTGGGCCTCTTGTTTTAACGATGGTGTGCTTGGTTTTAGAGCTATGGTTAACACATTTTAAATTATGTTTTTGAATCCGTGAGGGGAAACTGCCTTTTACCCCCTTTCTGTACTACTTATGCATTCATTATCTGTGTTTGGGTGGTTGCTAAACTATGTAATAGATAAGGTATGTGAAATTGAGATTATGTCATATAAGCTAACAAGTGGCGTATGAGGATTTACTAGTAGTTAAATGATATATTAGAGCATTCATGAAGTCCATACTCGTGCTGCACGCCATACTCGTGCTGCACGCCATACTCATCCTCGTTGTATGCTTCAAATGTGAACTATTAACGACCGTAATATTAAATAATTGTTTGTAAATGTACGGGTGCAACGTATGTGTGGTTAACCCTTTGTCAACCATTTTTGTGCTTGTGACGTCATATGCATTTATTCCTTATTAATATTGCCATTCATGTTTGTCTTTTTGCGTGTTTTTGGGGTTTACTGTGTTCTGTGAAGGTTGCATTTCCTGTTCGACTTTTATACTTATTTTTAATGCTATTTTTAATTTGTTAGTATAAGTGATAACCGTTTGCTATATGTCTGTATGCGTACTTGCGTGCGTGTGTGCGTTCTTATGGGTTTGCATGTTACTTGATACGAGATAGTGGTACTAATATTCATTAAAATCCTACTTCTTTGGATATATTTATAATCATTAAATTTTAAAAATGCAACATTTTTGATTTTCAATTATCTGCTGTTAGTCTGCTGTTTTGTTGTTTAATTCAAGATTGTATGTTATGTTAGAACAAATGTCTGTTTGTCCCAATGGTTGACATATGACGATAAACAGTTGCACACGATTTGCTGTACTTCTTTTAGTTAAAACACACTTTGCTGGAGAACTTCAAAGAAGGATAGAAATATCGGACAGGGAACGCAGCATTCAAGGACAACAGTCAATCACAAAATACAAAAACAAACACGCAAACAGACAAACGAAAAGGCAAAATTAATAAAAAATGCAAACGACATCACAAACACAAAAGGGTTGACAATAGGGCTACCGCCTTGGAACGGTCCACTATAGAAATTCAAAAAATACCAATACGAAATCAATGCATATATGATATGATGATTCGCGTGTCCAGTCGCAATACCCTTGACAGAATTTCTAGTATTGTAAATGTGACATTCAAAGTATAGTGCGTGCAAACATAGGTCTCTAGACACTCAATTATTGGAGAAATAGTTGTGTCTCTCACTAATGAGTTCCTCTTTACGGAAGACGTTTATTATCATCATTGAGAAAACCCGCACGGACATCATAGACGAGGCAATAGTATTCAACCTTACTTTCTGCCTCAATCAGTAGGCCTAAACGTATATGAACACTAGGACTCGGTGATTCAACGATCGGAAAGTTTCATCTTTAAGAAACTAGGATTATTGCCAGAGTAACGTGATCTGGAAGCTATCCTTACTTAGGATGTGCCATATTTTCGACATCTCGCGAGAAGCTGTATCAGCCTCGAGCGTGATCCGGCACTATGAGGGCATGAGCACAAGAGGTGATTAAGCCTCGAGCGTGATCCTGCACTGTGAGGGCATGTCCACGAGAGGTGATTAAGCCTCGAGCGTGACCCTGCACTGTGAGGGCATGTCCACGAGAGGTGATGAAGCCTCGAGCGTGGTCCTGCACTGTGAGGGCTTGTCCACAAGAAGTGATTCAGCCTCGAGGGTAATCCTGCACTGTGAGAGCATGTCCATAAGAGGTGATTAAGCCTCGAGCGTGATCATGCACTGTAAGGGCATGTCCACGAGAGGTGATTAGGCCTCGAGCGTGATCATGCACTGTGAGGGCATGTCCACAAGAAGGGATTAAGCCTCGAGCGTGATCCTGCACTGTGAGAGCATGTCCAAGAGAGGTGATTAAGCCTCGAGCATGAACGTTCACAGTGAGGGCATGTCCACGAGAGGTGATAAAGCCTTGAGTGTGATCCTGCACTGTGAGGGCATGTCCACGAGAGGCGTTGAAGCCTCGAGCATGAACCTACACAGTGAGGGCATGTCCACGAGATGTGATTAAGTCTCGAGCGTGATCCTGCACTGTGCGGGCATGTCTACGAGAAGTGATTAGGCCTCGAGCGTGATCCTGCACTGTGAGAGCATGTCCACGAGAGGTGATTAAGCCTCGCTAAGCCTCGAGCGTGATCCTGCACTGTGAGAGCATGTCTACGAGAAGTGATTAAGCCTCGAGCGTGATCCTGCACTGTGAGAGCATGTCCACGAGAGGAGATTAAGCCTCGAGCGTGATCCTGCACTGTGAAGGCATGTCCACGAGAGGTTATTAATACTCGAGCGTGACCCTGCACTGTGAAAGCATGTCCACAAGAAGTGATGAAGCCTCGAGCGTGACCCTGCACTGCGAGAGCATGTCCACGAGAGGTGATTAAGCCTCGAGTGTGAACCTGCACTGAGAGGGCATGTCCACGAGAGGTGATTAATCCTCGAGCGTGCTCATGCACTGTGAGAGCATGCCCACGAGAGGTGATTAAGCCTCGAGCATGATCCTCCACTGTGAGGGCATGTCCACGAGAGGTGATTAAGCCTCGAACGTGACCCTGCACTGTGAGGGCATGTCCACGAGAGGTGATGAAGCCTCGAGCGTGATCCTGCACTGTGAGGGCATGTCCACAAGAAGTGATTAAGCCTCGAGCGTGATCCTGCACTGTGAGAGCATGTCCACAAGAGGTGATTAAGCTTCGAGCGTGATCATGCACTGTGAGGGCATGTCCATGAGAGGTGATTAAGCCTCTAGCGTGATCATGCACTGTGAGGGCATGTCCACAAGAAGTCATTAAACCTCGAGCGTGATCCTGAACTGTGAGAGCATGTCCACGAGAGGTGATTAAGCCTCGAGCGTAATCCTGCACTGTGAGGGCATGACCAAGAGAGGTGATTAAGCCTCGAGCGTGATCCTGCACAGGGAGGGCATGGATGTGCCATATTTTTGACATCTCGCGAGAAGCTGTATCAGCCTCCAGCGTGATCCGGCACTATGAGGGCATGAGCACAAGAGGTGATTAGGCCTCGAGCGTGATCCTACACTGTGAGGGCATGTCCACAAAAAGTGATTAATCCTCGAGCGTGATCCTGCACTGTGAGAGCATGTTCACAAGAGGTGATTAAGCCTCGAGCGTAATCATGCACTGTGATGGCATGTCCACGAGAGGTGATTAAGCCTCGAGCGTGATCATACACTGTGAGGGTATGTCCACAAGAAGTGAATAAGCCTCGGGCGTGATCCTGCACTGTGAGGGCATGTCGAAGAGAGGTGATTAAACCTCGAGTGTGATCCTGCACTGTGAGGGCATTCCACAAGAGATAATTAAGCCTCGAGCGTGACCCTGCACAGTGAGGGCATGTCCACGAGAGGTGATGAAGCCTCGAGTGTGATCCTGCACTGTGAGGGCATTCCACGAGAGGCGTTGAAGCCTCGAGCGTGATCCTACACAGTGTGGGCATGTCCATGAGAGGTGATTAAGCCTCGAACGTGACCCTGTACTGTGAGGGCATGTCCACAAGAGGTGATTAAGCCTCGAGCGTGATCATGCACTGTAAGGGCATGTCTACGAGAGGTGATTAGGCCTCGAGCGTGATCATGCACTGTGAGAGCACGTCCGCGAGAGGTGATTAAGCCTCGAGCGTGATTCTGCACTGTGAGAGCATGTCCAAGAGAGATGATAAAGCATCGAGCGTAAACCTGCACAGTGAGGGCATGTCCACGAGAGGTGATGAAGCCTTGAGTGTGATCCTGCACTGTGAGGGCATGTCCACGAGAGGCGATGAAGCCTCGAGCGTGAACCTACAGAGTGAGGGCATGTCCACGAGATGTGATTAAGTCTCGAGCGTGATCCTGCACTGTGAGGGCATGTCCACGAGAAGTGATTAAGCCTCGAGCGTGATCCGAGGGCATGTCCACGAGAGGTGATTAAGCCTCGCTAAGCCTCAAGCGTGACCCTGCACTGTGAGAGCATGTCCACGAGAAGTGATTAAGCCTCGAGTGTGATCCTGCACTGTGAGAGCCTGTCCATGAGAGGAGATTAAGCCTCGAGCGTGATTCTGCACTGTGAAGGCATGTCCACAAGAGGTGATTAAGACTCGAGCGTGACCCTGCACTGTGAAAACATGTCCACAAGAAGTGATGAAGCCTCGAGCATGAGCCTGCACTGCGAGACCATGTCCACGAGAGGTGATTAAGCCTCGAGCGTAAACCTGCACTGAGAGGACATGTGCACGAGAGGTGAATAAGCCTCGAGCGTGCTCCTGCACTGTGAGAGCATGCCCACGAGAGGTGGTGATTAAGCCTCGAGCATGATCCTCCACTGTGAGGGCATGTCCACGAGAGGTGATTAAGCCTCGAACGTGACCCTGCACTGTGAGGGCATGACCGCGAGAGGTGATGAAGCCTCGAGCGTGATCCTGCATTGTGAGTGCATGTCCACAAGAAGAAATGATTAAGCATCGAACGTGAGCCTGCACTGTGAGAGCATGTCCGCAATAGGTGATTATGCCTCTAGCGTGATCATGCACTGTGAGGGCATGTCCTCGAGAGGTGATTAAGCCTAGAGCGTGATCATGCAGTGTGAGGGCATGTCCACAAGAAGTGATTATGCCTCGAGCGTGATCCTGCACAGTGAGGGCATGGATGTGCCATATTTTCGACATCTCGCGAGAAGCTGTATCAGCCTCCAGCGTGATCCTGCACTGTGAGAGCATGTCCACAAAAAGTGATTAATCCTCCAGCGTGATCGTGCACTGTGAGAGCATGTTCGCAAGAGGTAATTAAGCCTCGGACGTGATCATGCACATTGAGGGCATGTCCACGAGAGGTGATTAAGCCTCGAGCGTGATCATGCACTGTGAGGGCATGTCCAAGAGAGGTGATTAAGCCTCGAGTGTGATCCTGCACTGTGAGGGCATTCCACAAGAGGTAATTAAGCCTCGAGCGTGACCCTTCACAGTGAGGGCATGTCCACGAGAGGTGATGAAGCCTCGAGTGTGATCCTGCACTGTGAGGGCATTCCACGAGAGGCGATGAAGCCTCGAGCGTGATCCTACACAGTGAGGGCATGTCCACGAGAGGTGATTAAGCCTCGAGCGTGATCCTGCACTGTGAAAGCATGTCCACAAGAAGTGATGAAGCCTCGTGCGTGACCCTGCACTGCGAGAGCATGTCCACGAGAGGTGATTAAGCCTCGAGCGTGAACCTGCACTGAGAGGGCAAGTCACGAGAGGTGATTAAGCCTCGATCGTGATCCTGCACTGTGACAGCATGTCCACAAGAAGTGATGATGCCTCGAGCGCGACCCTGCACTGCGAGAGCATGTCCACGAGAGATGATTAAGCCGCGAGCTTGATCCTGCACTGTGAGGGCATGTCCACAAGAAGTGATGAAGCCTCGAGGGTGACCCTGCACTGCGAGAGTACTATGTCCACGAGAGATGATGAAGGGTCAAGCGTGACCCTGCACTGCGAGAGCATGTCCACGAGAGGTGATTAAGCCTCGAGCGTGATCCTGCACTGTGAGAGCATGTCCACAAGAAGTGATGATGCCTCAAGCGTGACCTGCACTGCGACAGCATGGCCACGAGAGGTGATGAAGCCTCGAGCATGATCCTGCACTATGAGGGCATGTCCACAAGAAGTGATGAAGCCTCGAGCGTGAGCTGCACTGCGAAGCATGACCACGAGAGGTGATTAAGCCTCGAGCGTGATCCTGCACTGTGACAGCATGTCCAAGAGATGTGATTAAGCCTCGAGCATGGTTCTGCACTGTGAGGGCATGTCCAAAAGAAGTGATGAAGCCTCAAGCGTGACCCTGCACTGCGAGAGCATGTCCACGAAATATGATTAAGCCTCGAGCGTGTCCCTGCACTGTGAGGGCATGTCCACAAGAAGTGATGAAGCCTCGAGCGTGACCCTGCACTGCGAGAGCATGTCCACGAGAGATGATGAAGCTTCGAGCGCGACCCTGCACTGTGAAGGCATGTCCACGAGAGATGATTAAGCCTCGAGCGTGATCCTGCACTGTGTGGGCATGTCCACGAGGGGTGATTAAGCCTCGAGCGTGACCCTGCACTGCGAGAGCATGTCCACAAGAAGTGATTAAGCCTTGAGCGTGATCCTGCACTGTGAGGGCATGTCCACGAGAGATGATTAAGCCTCGAACGTGATCCTGCACTGTGAGGGCATGTCCGCGAGAGGTGATTAAGCCTCGAGCGTGACCCTGCACTGTGAGAGCATGTCCACAAGAATTGATTATGCCTCGAGCGTGATCCTGGACTGTTGAGAGCATGTCCACGAGAGGTGATTAAGCCTCGAACGTGATCCTGCACTGTGAAGGCGTTGATGAAGCCTCGAGCGTGACCCTGCACTGCGAGAGCATGTCCAAAAGAGGTGATTAAACCTAGAGCGTGATCCGCGCTGCGAGGGCATGTCCACGAGAGATGATTAAGCCTCGAGCGTGATCCTGCACTGTGAGAGCATGTCCACAAGAAGTGATGAAGCCTCGAGCGTGATCCGGCACTGTGAGAGCATGTCCACAAGGAGTGATTAAGCCTCGTGCGTGAGATCCTGCCATGTGAGAGCATGTCCACGAGAGGAGATTAACCCTCGAGCGTGACCCTGCACTGTGAGAGCATGTTCACAAGAAGTGATGAAGCCTCGAGCGTGATCCTGCACTGTGAGGGCATGTCCACGAGAGGTAATTAAGCCTCGAGCGTGATCCTGCACGGTGAGAGCATGTCCACAAGAAGTGATGAAGCCTCGAACGTGACCCTGCACTGTGAGGGCACTGTGAGGGCATGAGCACAATATGTGATGACGCCTCGAGCGTGACCCTGCCCTGTGAGGGCATGTCCCCGAGAGGTGATGAAGCCTCTAGAGTACTTACTCCAGTAACGATTTGTTTATACCTACATTCTTATATTGTGACACGGTAGACTAGTTTTATACAGGTATGGTCTTAGAGACGTCGTGAATACATAGAGGATATGAGTTGTTTTGGATTGAATAATAGAATTTATTTCATCGTGATGTGAGACAACTTTATATTTTCACGAACGTGAAATTTAAAAAGGTGTTATCACTTTGAGATGAAATAAATACAAATTATGTTATTCACGTCAAAACAACAAATGCTAATTTTGTTTTATAAAAAGTATGAAAAGAGAAAAATACTGCAGTCTCGGTTAGATTAGACTGTTCACGAACGGTAGTGAAAAGAACTTGCTATCGTTCACGCCCTCTAGCCCCGGGTGAACATAAGTATGCCTTATAATTATATATAAACATAATCAACGTTTATGCAGAAAAACTGTATTTCCGTTTCTGTGTATACAACAAATAAACACCGCTGATGAAGACCGCTAGTCGAAAGCTATGGCAAATATTAAAGATTTTGTTATTTAAATATGTGTAGATACTTTATTTATATATATAATATATATATATACCGGCCATATGGCGTCAATCTGAAGGAATAGCGCGCCATTACACTCGACGTTATGGCGCGCCCACTACGACGTCACGTCCGTTTTACTTGTATACATTGAGTAGTAAATTAGCCCTGATGAAGGACGTAAGTCCGAAAGCTTGGCGGAGTTAAAAAATTTAACATAGAGTCTTTATTTTTTTATATATATATATAGATATATATTATCGCCTACTTCGGGATGCATACATAGACGATCTTATAAGAGTAGTCATTAATTATTGAATTTATTAAACGAGTTGACAAAATGATATAATGCGAGGCTCTTGTCGAGCATAATATCACTTTTGCTATCGAGTTTAATAAATGCAATAATGAATGTGAACGAACGTTAGATTCTATTTATCAGATAACTCACATATCGACTTTTATTGGATTTTTCCTGTCACTTTAACACTCGAAACCGACATAAACTGTGGGAATTGGATCATAGTCATTATCGATGTTTTTTTACAGTGCATACTAGGCTTATTTGCATACTTATATAACTAGTGGTATATCGAAAATATATAATGGTGATTTTCCACTCCCACACCGTAAGTTATGTGATAAATAAAGTTACAAAAACAAACCATAAATTTCGGAAAAAAACTTTAAAAGCAAAATCATAAACCAATTAATACTATAAACGTGCGCTTTATGCGCCCTTGCCAGTAATGGTATAACACTAATATGAAAATGACACGTACACATTAACAATATTATTGCTTCTGCTTCAAATGTACTTGGTTTAATGCGAATGCTTAAATACAAATAACAAGTAAAACACGTAATCAGACATACATGGTATACTTGTCGTATATGCTTCCAATATAGGAATATGCTTCCATTACATGGGATGGTTCTTTCGAAAAAGAAAGCTTGGAACAGTTACAATATGAAGCAACTCGTATTGTGACGGGAATGACTTTTTCAGTATCCATACATCGTTTAATATCTAAAATAGGACGTGATGTATCACTTTCCTATAGAAGGAAAATGCAAAAACTTATTTCAGTCTATAATGTTAAAAATGGATCCGTTCCAAATTATATCACCGCAGCTAGTAGGAGATATCAGTGCACAACCTCTCAGAAATAACGAAAACTATGGCACTATTGCTAGGAGACCTGAAATATACAATGAATCGTTTGTTCGGTCATCTCTTAACCTATGGTATAATCTGTAAGTAGAAATACGAAACTCGGAAACTACATGTATATCATTTTCAAGAGAAGACTATTAACATCTGCATTTCTGAGTACAAAGTTACCAACAAACTACATATGTGGTCAACGATTATTTTCTGTTTTACATGTCAGAATGAGGAATTTGTGAATCTTAATAGCGATTTATACCTTAATCATTTAGGCGATTCACAAATTTGCGAGTGCGGTTTTGAGTAGAAGTAGAAGATGCTGAACATTATTTTTCTTCATTTTTCACATACCGGCTCCAACTGTTTCAATCCACTCGCCATTTACACCCGTTAACTATTATAAGAATATTTCATGGGTATCGGGTGAAGATAGGGAATTCCAACCCGAGATATAAGTGTTTTTATCGGAACCGAGGCTCTGCCGAGGTTCCGATTAAAACACTTATACCGAGAGTTGGAATTCCCTATCTTAACCGAATACCCATGATTGATTCTTTTTCTTGCATATCAGAGACATGTTGTGCGTTGACGCCGTCAGCTACTAACGTTTTGCATGATTTCCTGCAAACCGGATGTTGGTGCGCGCGTGAATTTTATCTCGACCCGAGGGTGAGATTGAAATATATAGCCCTGGTAAAATGACGGATATCCTTGTCCGATATGCAAGAAAATAAAAAAAAATTGTGGTCGCGAACAGTTAACTGACAGAGAAAATGAGTTTCTCTTCGAAGCAGTTCAAACATATATACGAGAAACACATAGGTTTACCTAAGGTATCTGGTATGCCTCTGACGTTTTTCAACACTCGCTAAACACATACTATGAGTGTATGCTATTTTTTTTTCTAGAAATCGTTCACGCGTTTTTGAACTGACTGGAATTATTTAAATTGGGGTTAAATGGTCTTTTTCACTATTATATCTCTCTTTCTATCTCTATCATGTTTTCTCTTTATATTTTGTTTACTTATTCAGCTTTTTGTCCTTTCGATTTTATTTATGACATTCTGCCATATACATTCGCAATTTCAAAATGTTAACTGGGAAGGATTTAATCTAATGTTGGTAAATGTGTTACCCAACCCATTTGTCATTATAATATTTATATCGTATATATGTTTATATTTGCTCTGTATGTACAATATTGGCAATAACATATGTTTAAATCAACAGTGTATAACAAACGTTGCTATACGATTAATTTTGTTCATATAAAACCTGTAATTCAGAATACGTGTTACACACTAGCGTGAACAGAAGTTTACTTGCCGTGCGGTCTAAGAGCACGCGGAAATGAACGGCTTCTGATTCAATGATTATGTAAAAATACACTGACATTTTAAAAGGTATAATATCTTGGAGAAACAGAAAAATAGAAATATCTTATAAAAATACTAGTCTTTATAAACCTATAGTGTATGTGTAATGGTGTAATGGTGTTACTGTGTGTACAAGTTATTGCAAATGTTAAAAAGAATATCTGGTCAAACTAAATACATGCATATGCCAATAACTGTGGCTGTACATCAAACGATATGTGTATAGTTTCGTATTCGACAGAAGTGTATAGTGTATAATAAAACACATATCACGGTATAAATGCTGTCTACCAGAATAACTGTCTGCCACAAGTATGTAGAGTAACTAAATTTGTTCTCAATGGATAATTCACCGTTTTTGAACATGAATATTTTTAAAATCTTACATTGTCAACGTCCTTCTGTAATGTGTATTTATCGGTGTCAATTCTATAGCAATTCATCCTATTAAGAATGTTCTAGAACAATTAGTAAAGCGGTAATTTAAAGACGGATACTTCTAGAAAAATCTTGGCATTATAACTGTCACTGTTGAACATGTCTCCACCATACTGTTTCGGTGAAAATGTAAATAAAACTTTTTTATATAGTATTTTTCATATAACTTATGTTTTATGTAGTATATACATGAACATGACTGTGTTTTTCTTATTACACTTTGCTACGCTTTCTCAAATGTAAGGCGTTAACTCGGCGGGTATTTATTTTATTTACACTGTCCTGTTGTTTAGGGATGATGACAGGGTAAGAGTGAGGTTTGGTGCAACCTTGAACCGGTTTTAACTCCCCGGTGATCCCCCTTTGCCGCTGACCGTTCCAAGGCGGTACCACTGTTGTATTGAATTGAATGGGATTTTATAGTCGCAACAACAGCTAATGTCATATGACGACTATTCAGCTTCTACTGGTGGAGGAAAAACCCCAGGTGCCCCTCCGGGCAATTTTCGTGCACGGTCGGGCACCTGGGTAGAACCAACCACGTTCCGTAAGCCAGCTGAATAGCTTCCTTACATATAGATTCCTAGGCCATACCCGTGTTGTCAACCCTTATATGTTTGTGATGTGCTTTTTTACTGAATGTGTCTGTGATGCACTTTTTGAATCACCTTTGCCTTGTAATACTTGTTGGAGTGACTGTATTCTGTGAATGCTACTCTTCCTGTTGGACTTGTAACCTTTTCTTTAGTTAATTCCTACACGTCCTCATCTTCCTGTTTATTCCAGACAACTGCATACGTGACTTTATGACATTCGACCTCTTGAATACATATCGTTTAATCCTTCTCTTGAATACTTTTGTCATTCCTGCTAAGTATTGGTTTATACTGACATTCATATTAAAACTTATTTTATTACAACTGTGCGGTTCAATTCATCGTATATTGCTAAATTAAAAGTAATGGACGCACTAAAACGTGCAGCTAATAATGAAGAAAGTATCAAGTTTTATAACTTGAGCAATGCGATAGTCAGGTAGACATTCCCATCAGCGTTGTTTAGTGCTGTGTGGCGACTGTAAAAAGTCGCCCCGACTACAAATCAAAATCAGTGTTAATACTTACTGGTCATTCATTTGCGATCATCAAACGCACTCTTTGTGGTTTTAAAGTAGAATAACTCTTTAACCGATGACAGGGGACGTGAGAGGTGTTACACCTTATATAACATTTCATGAACAAAGTCGCTAAAACCAAGACTGCTACTTTTCTCCCTTGTTTGTGTTTGCGTTTGAAGCAACAAAAGCAAACACGTGTGTGTGTGTGTAATTCTAAGGACTATAAACCTTAGAATTACACACACAAACACGTGTTTGCGTTTGTTGCTTCAAAGTGATCCCCTTATCAGTATTTATCAGTATGGGTCGAAGTAGCGTTTACGTAATGTTCACTACGTCGGCTTAGTCAATAAAAGAGACGCAGATGACAGAATTGTAACTTAGGACGAATTCTGACTACAAATACCAGAGTTTTAATCGACGACTGACTGCGTGGGTTTTAATTATCAAGCATAGTCGTAAACATGTACATTGCAAATGCCAAGTGTATAAACTGTGATCCGGCTTGGCGATTTGCTATCATCAAGATATCATTATATAAAAAAGTGAAATAACATCCTACTGTTGTGAGATTGTCAAACGCAACGCATATATCAACTTGCAGTTTCAGAACAAATTTTTTACATTACGTTGAATTTTATTTTACACTTGAAATGCAGGTTAATGCCATAGTGCTCTTGAATTATCTTAGGTAGTATAGATGATATCACGCATTGCTTTGTTTGCGCTTTTTTCACATTGTATACGAGTATTAAATAAAAACACAAAATAAAACCCCGTTTTACTTTAATGTCTGTTTAATATTTATCTAGGTTCCACGTAGGCCAAACACGTTTTACCACAGCTGAAGTGTTTATCAATCATGCAAAGCTCTGGTAAAAGCCAAGCTCAAACAATTACAATACGTGATGTCTCTCCAATTTCCCTAAACCTCCGTGCTTACCGGTTACGGAAATCGAAGCGGGAGTCCAGGATGCTGTCGGAATTATACGACACGCATACTATTTTAGGTCACGGATATTTGATGTCATCAAATTATTAAACAAAATGATTGAAGCACTAAAGGCACACAGGCACGAACCTTTTGATTGACGCAGTTCACCAAAGGCCAGGTGAACTTATAGGGTTGGCCCGTTGACTATCGTACGTCGACCGTCATCCGTCTTCTGTCCATTATGTTTTGCTACGTTATGGTAGTATTGACAGACTTATTACATAGGACGAATGAATGAATGAATGAATGAATGAATGAATGAATGAATGAATGAATGAATGAATGAATGAATGAATGAATGAATGAATGAATGAATGAATGAATGAATGAATGAATGAATGAATGAATGAATGAATGAATGAATGAATGAATGAATGAATGAATGAATGAATGAATGAATGAATGAATGAATGAATGAATGAATGAATGAATGAAGGAAGGAATGAATGAGGGAATGAATGAATGAATGGTGTTTTACTGCACGTCGACACGTAATAACGTATTGTGCGCAAAAATAATGGATGCAAATGAAACAAAATGAAATACGAAGTTAATAAAAAATTATATAAAAATAAGTTGTTAAAACATTTTACAAATAATGAATGCTTTGGTATAAACAAATAACTATGTAAATCAAAATATTCCCGTCAATGGGCGTGTAAATAAGTAAATGTTACTACAAAAATATATTACAATGAATTATAGTCTGATTTATTGTAAGAAATCTAAAACAATACTGAAATCAATTGTATCAAAAAACTCTTTCATGCTATTAACTTGGTAGTATCTTTGTCTCATAGGATCAAAGTCTATACAATCTAACAGGATATGTCTGACCGTCAATAAGCCAGCATAAAAATACCAGTGTTTCAAATAACTGCTGACTGAGTGGGGTTTTATTATCGAACGTTGTCGTAAACATTTCAAGAGGAAATGCCAAGTGTATCAACTGTCTTCAGGCTCGGCGATATGCTATCGTCAGGATATTATTTTATAAAAATGAAATAAAATCCTACTGTTCTGAGATTTTCAAACTCAACGAATATGTCAACCTGCCGTTTCAGAACAACTGTAAACATGTACCAGCATGTTGAATTTAAGTTTGAAATGAATTATTGCGTTCAATGACGTTGTGTTTTAGTATAAGCTAGGTGAAATATATCATATCACGCATATATGAGTTGCTTGCGCTTTTTTCACATTTTATAAGAGTATTAAATAAAAACATAAAATAAAACCCTGTTTAACGTAGATGGAGTGTAAAACAGTCGTGTTTTATTTATTTAATATTTATTTAGGTTCAAAGTAGGCCAACCACGTTTTACTACAGCTAAAGTATTTATCAATCATGCAACTTTCTGGTACAGGTTGCAGTTCACTAACTGCTTTCCCATATGCCATACTGCAAGCTTTTCCGAAGATAAAAAATAAAACAGAACATACACATTCAAACATATGTGTCTTATTTTTAAGGTAAGTCCATGTCCAATGCGCTTAAAGTTACAATTCAGCATGTTCCAACTTTAGAACCTTGCACAGGGGCTGCCATATTTGTTTACATGCATAACCGCAGTAAAGATTTACTTGTTTTTCAGTGGGGGTTAATCTCACAATTTCATGGTTAAAAATGCATTTGGTAAAAATAAATGCTCTCATTTTAATAAATGTTATTTATTAATTAATTAACAATTCTGAAAATGTATTTTGAAACGTTCATCTGGAATGTTTAAATTCGTGTGACCTTTCACTCCTGAATGGGGCGCGGCCAAGCCCAAGCTATATTTAAAATAATGCAACCTACAAGCCAAGCTCGAACAACTACGGTACGTAAAGCCTCTCCAATTTCCGTAAACATCCGTGTTTACCGGTTTCGGAAATCGAAGCGGCAGTTCAGGATGCAGTCGGAATTAATCGACAGAGATATTATTTTTGGTCACGGACATTTTATGTCAGCCACTTATTAAACCAAATGATTAAAGTACTAAATCCACACTGGTACGAACCGTTTATTTGACGCAGTTCACCATCGTTATTTACTCTACTGGCCAATTTCGGATATGATTCAACATCACTATCTATTACACAAAAACAAGATATAATTACTTTTTTGCCAAAAGAATGAAAATCTAAACTATATCTTGAGAATTGGAGACCTATTTCTCTTTTAATCGTTGACACTAAAAGTGCTTCTGCAGCCATTGCTTGGCGTCTAAAAACGATACTTCCTGTGATCATTTCTGTAACTCAGTCCGATTTTATGAAAGACAGATACAGCATGTACATAGGGGAATCATTTTAGACATTATTGCGAAATGTGAAGAATTGGATTCGTCGGGCCTGGAAATTCACAAATATTTCCATGACCTTCAAAGATAAACAATCATGAAAAGTTGCATGTATTAGTATACATCCTATTTATAGATAGCAGCTTGTTGTAAACGTTTATTCTGTTGTTATTACTATAGAAACATTCGTGATTGAAATTTGCATACTTGAGCGTAAGTCTAAGAATATTCTCAAGTATGGTTGGTGAATTCAAGGCCTGTTTTAAGTGTTTTACTAGACTTTGAAGAGGCGTTTGCTTCACCGGAAAGGTGTTTTATAGAAAAAACACTGTACTTTTTTTAATTTTGTTAATTCTATATTCTGTAATGGTTTCACAAGCTGTGTTTTAAATAATGGTCACTGTTCTGAATATATAATAAATCAATATGCCGATGATTCATCTCTTTAGAGGCCTCAAAGACGACGAACAATCATGGAACAAGACTTTAAAGACGGTAGATAAGTTTACGTTATGTTCCAGACTTAAAGCTACACAGTGTCCTTATTTAGAATTTCATGTTCACAAGCTCATGTCAAAATCGGGTATTTAAGCGAGCAAATATAGCGCAGAAAATCTTTTAATTTATAGACAACGACCAGTGCACATCGTACCTACACGCAGGTAACAGTATGTTTTACAGAAAAAAAGTTAGCCTCTTTAGGGGCTCGAACACACCACCTTCTGATTTTAAGTCAGGTGCACTTTCCAAAGAACTATAACGCTACTTGAGAAAGTAGTATACAAACTACCATTTATTATGAGGCAAAATAACTTATTTGAACGCAACTCAAGATGGATCAATAAGTATATAGTCCATCTTGTCGCACGTGTAAATTAATATTGCCTGGTGTAATACTGTATGTTATCAATATGAAACTAATACTTCGCCTCAAAACAATCATAATTATTATATAATCTTGTTATTTCAAAAGTTAAAAGTGCAAGGCTGTGGTTTTTTTATCACATATTCTGAAGACGTATATTTATCGATGTTACCTGTACGGAGCTAAGTAAAAATGTGAAATTGTACGCATCGATTTCTGCTTATATACCAGCTTTTTGTTCACATGTGACTCATTAATATTCATGAGTTAAAATAGGGACTCTGTAGCTTTAAGGCAAATTTAGAAAAAAACTGAAATCGTTTGGATTGGATCAAAAAACGGATGCAATGAAATATTAGATATATGCAAACCTGTAAGAAGGTTTCGTTCAAACTTCTAGGTATAAAAACAATTCACAAGATGATAACTATACTGTTCATAATTACCTAGGTAAACTTGAGAAAATATAAAAGTTACTTAATTATTGGTCCTTTAGAAACTTCTCCCTTATACAAAAAAAACAGTTTAAAAACTCTGGCCTTGCCAATTCTCATTCAATGTTTCAACGTTTTGCCTGACCACACGGAATATGTTTATCGGTACATGCATACGTTGATGTTTAATTTTCTTTGGTCAAATAAACCTGAAAAAATCAAACGCAATATTTAGTTGGATTAAAAAACGTATAGACCCTTACAAGGAAAGATTTGAAGGATATAAAGTTTGGCATCTGCAAAAAGACGATCTTATAAAAGTAGGCGATCATATGAATAGCTTTTGGGAAATGTGGTACTATCTTTGACAATGATATAGAAAAATTCAAATACTTCGGCGGAGGAGGTTCTATCAGAACCAATATTGTATAGCTCAAATATAAAAGTTAATAATACTCCGTTCTTTTATCATGATCTATGTAAAAAGGGGATATGTTTTCTAAATGACATTGCTGACGATAAGTGTACAATTTTATCTTTTGAAAATGTATGTGAAAATATAATATGCATGTCCCATTTACCTAGTGTATGAGAGTGGTTACAGCAATCCCGGGTGATTGGAAAAGATGTATAAAAAAACAAACTAAGATCAAACACCCAATAACTATTAATGTTATACAACTAAAAATGACCAAAAAAGTAAATCAGATGCTTTATACTCCGTTTTTGAAGTCAGCCGTCGAATCATAAATTGTCGAGGACTGGAATATATTATATAAAAGGTAGATACAAAAATCGACAGGAAAAGTAGCATTCAAGGACGGCAGTCAAACACACACAGAAACAAAGAACAACTTTAAAGATGATTTAAAGATAAAATACGACATCACAATCACACAATGGTTGACAATAGGACTACCGCCTTGGAACGGTCAGTGGCAAACAAAGGCCGCTGGGGGGGTTTGAACCAGGTTCTAGGGTGCACCAACCCTCACTCGTACCCTTTTATCATCCCAATAAACGTGACATTGTAAATAAAGATATCCCCGCCAGGTTAAAATCTCTAACAAACAAGGCAGTATCAATAGTCAATATAAATATAACACATAAATGAGCATGTATATATAATATAAAATATATGAAACCTAGAAAGTCACAAAGTAAGTACTCAAGGACTTGGTAGAAGTCAGAGCAACAAGAGAATAAACCGTTAAGTGTGCGACAAGACACGATTAAAGACAAACATTAAACGCTACCGTCTTATAAGGATTTAGGTAGACGTCATCATAGGGTCCACAATTTGTCCGGTCATCGCACAATCAAAGAGGAAACATTTAGTTCAGTAGACGATACATAACTCCAATCTTTGCAATTCAAAAGTTTACATAGAATTATATTTACCAATGCAAGATTACATTAATGTGGAATGCCTGAAACCGAACTGTGTACTATTTGTAATAATTATAAAGAAACTAGTTTACATTTATTTTATGACTGCGTCTTATTCAGAAATATTCTTATAGAGCTTTTCGGTCATCTGAAGGAAGAATGCAATATTTTGTTAGAGATCAAACCGGAGGATATCATTCTAGGTTCTAAGTGCTTAACAGACATTGACAATAGTTTATATAATTTTAGCGCTTCTCTATAAAAAGTATATATAAACTTGCAAACTGAGAAAATGTCTTCCAATTTATTCTGTTTAGATAGAACAAGTTAAACGATTCACTAATATTGAATTGTTCTCAATATATATGTACCCTTAGCAAAATGTAATATTATTAAAGAAAAGATGGAATGTATTTTAGAACCTCTATTTTTATGAATTCATTTATTCCATCAGCTATTCAACTCTGGAATGATTTACCTTTAGATATTAGAAATTCAGGCTCATTAAACACATTCAAAGGTCAGCTTATGCGAATAATGTTTACTAATTCAAATGTTCGTAGTTTTTACTTTTCTGGTGTACGTTTTGTTTCTGTTATGCATGCTAGGATCAGAAATTCATGTAGTAATCTCAATAATGATCTTTTTCAAAATCATTATCGCGAATCGCCTCAATGCATTTGCGGTCAGGGTAATGAAGATGCAAATCATTTCTTCTTTGAATGTATGCAATTCAATGTTGAAAGGCTCGAACTCTTCCAGTCAACATGTTCGTTTCATCCTTTAAGCTCAAATACATTATTGTTTGGAAGGTAAGATCTTACAACACAAGAAAATGATTTGATTTTTAATTCTGTTCTAAACTTTATTAGAGATAGTCATCGATTTACTTAAGTTTGCCATTACATTGTATCTGTCTAATCAACCCGAGCAATGTTACATGTGTTGCATTATCTTTCTTCCACTTCTTCTACTTTTTCTTTAATTTTTTTTTCTATTTTCTTATTATCTTAACATCTTCTACATATCATGTTGTAGTTAATCCAGTTTATTGATACGTGTTAATAGCAATTGCCATTCATTATATTTGTTAAAACTACATTGCAGTGAAGGGCCGTAACTAATGTGGGTAGCACTTGTGGCCCGACCCGATTGCATTGTACTTGTACATATATGGCAATAAAATATGTTTAAATCAAATCAAAGATAACATCTGTATTGTACTGTATTCGTACCATATTGCCATCCCAATAAACGGGACAGTGTAAATAAAGATATCCCCGCTTGAACAACTTCAATAATTAGCCTAACTGGAGCAGAAATAGAAGAGATGTGCCTCTTGATGTAAAGAAAAGTTCTATAATTTTCTTTGTTAATACTGTTGTTGTGTTAATACTGCAATCATTCCAAGATGGAAGCCTACATGTAGGTCAAGGTCATAGATGAAACCCATGTGTCATAACTGATGCAATACTGAAGAAACAACTATGTCAACATTTAAAGTTTAGTCTTCCAAAGAAACATATAGTGGATATATTTGGCGAGAACGTGGCTGACGTAGACGTAATACTGACTAAATTATCTGCCTGGCGGGTCACGCCTCAACATGTTGAGAAGTAATACCCAAGATACAAGTAATAAAAACGTTTGAAAGATGTAGTGCATTCAGTTCCAGAAAAAGTGACCTAAACACAAATTTTGAATGTAAAATATAATAAGTCATCTGCCTTTTACTTGGTCACATCCACAATTCCTATGTCACGTTGCACTTTTTACGTGTAACATGTAACTGGAATGGAAGTGCAAACCAGCAACATGAATTTTTTTAAATATAATCAACACATTTATTTATATAGTACAAAGAAAAATATTCACTTACAGAATACACATAAATTATATCCTGTATTTCTCTAAATGTCCAATTTCAAAAAGTCCAAAGTCATCATACTTTTTAATATAAATCCTCCCAAGTATATCTTTCAATCCAAGAAGATTCAATATGAATTCACAATCATTATGTCCTTTTTGCTTTGACTTTATACTGAATATCTACCAATCTCAAAAAGCATTTTTAATATAAAAACGGATAGTTAAATGCATTAGTCCTGGTGTGGATTGTGATATATGTTATCGTGCAAAACAAACATGAACACTATAGAGAGAAAATTACAACAATGTCTCAATAAATTTCAGACTTGGTCTGATAATAATGCATTTAAATTTTCAAAATCTAATACTAACTTTATGCGTTTTTGTCAACTACGTAAACATCATGAAGACACTCATATTACACTGAATGGTTCACCAATACGAGTAGTGGAAGAGACAAAATGTCGTGTTCTTATTTTGGACCGTAAGTTAACTTTCATATCACACCTTAAAAAGTTTATCAAACGAGGTTATGACCCTATCATTTTGCAACGCACTGCATGTTTAGTGACCCATTTACAGTTCACCACTATGCTTTCCTCTTTGATTGTGCGATGACCGGACAGATTGTGGACCCTATGGACCTAAATCCTTAATATAGGACGGTAGCTTTGATGTTTGTCTTACATTTTGTCTTGTCGTACCCTTAAAGGTTTGTTCTCTTGTTGCTTTATTTTCTGCCAAATCATTGAGTACTTACTTTGTGGCTTTCTGGCTTTTGTATTTATATTATATATACATGATCATTTACATATCTTTATTTACAGTGTCTGGTCGCTGCACACTCGAACCGGGTTTAAACCCCCAGCGGCCTTTTTTTGCCACTGACCGTTCCAAGGCGGCAGCCCTATTGTCAACCCTTTTATGTTAGAGATGTCATATCTTGCCTTTATTCATTTATCTTTGTAGATGTTTGTTTCTGTGCGAGATTGTGGTTGACTGTGGTCCTAGAATGCTTCATTTCCTGTTCGACTTGTATATCTACTTTTAATTGCAGATGCCTGATCCTATACATAATCACCTTGTGTGCATTTCGTACATCACCAGCCGAAAGTCTATACGCTAAAGCTAACGAACCATCTCTTTATCATAGGCGATACAAATTAGCCCTTCAATACGTCATTAAATTGCAATCAAACTCATCAAACTCAGCTTTTGATACTGTTTTTTAATTTTAGTTATGAGCCTCTTTTTTTATCGAAACCGAGGGCCATTCGACAATTTGGTCTGCGTATTACATCGAAGGTAAGATATCTCTAAATTGACTTAAATTTGATTGCAAAATACAAAGTACCATACATTACACCGTGGAGCCGCCTGTCTGACAAGACCTCTATAGATATTTTATCTGCGTGTAAGGCAACTGAACTTGCCTTGTAAGGCAACTGAACTTGCCTTGAACTATATTCAGGTATCTGATGATTACAATTTCGTAACATTTTCTGTTTCCCTTCATCACTTCAGGCCCTGGGTAATCTGAAACATGATAACCCAGTTCAACTTTTAGAAAAATCCAATTCTCTTACTATCATTTATATATCGTGCCATTGAACAAAAGAAGCACAATCAAATTCAATAAATTCCAGATCTGTTTTCGGACAAACAGATGATGTGTTGTTGTTTTTGTTCAGCTGGCTTGCAAGCCATGTAGGAATACGTGGTAATTATAGAGCTGATACTGGTTAACATATATCTAATACCGTGTTACCGTTTAAGTGATTAAATATTAACAAATATATTAGTAACTCTTGACAAGTCCACCTTGGGATTTGTTCGTGCATAATAAAATTCATTCAATTAAACAGTTACTCGGTAAATGACGCCCTCCTAGTAGAGGTATTCGACAATTGGAAGTCGTTTTAGTCCGATGCAGAATAGGACATACACGTTATACTCATTCATATTTATTCCAGGGTTGAGCAATAGCACAGATCAATATTGACGTCTCACAGTAAGACATTACATGAAAATATCGTGCCATTGAACAATAGATTACAATCAAATTCAATAGATTCCAGATATGTTTTCGGACAAAATCATAATATTTGTACGAATGAAATCTATTTTTAGCAATTTTAAGCAATCTTAAAGACACATTTCCTAACGGTACTTGGTCATTGAAAAAGCACGGGAAGCTTGAATATTTACAGCCAGCACGCTTCATGGCTGATCAACTCGGGTATATAAATTGAGGCCCGCTCTTAGTTTTTTATTTGTATAGCATTGCTATATTGAGAGTAAGAATAGCTTAACAACACTTTGTACTTTACTTTAATGAAGAAATATATGTTCATAATTTAGCTTTTGAATACAAAACTTATCTGGTATTTCTTAATTATTTTTAGACCAAAAATCAGAGCACAACACAATAAATATACAAAATTCTTTAATGTGTTATTATGTGTACTGGTCACAAATGCTTTATTGGGTGGGCCTCATAATCTGAAGAAAAAAATGAATATCACACTTTGCTCATGAAATTGCTTGGCTAACAGTGATTACCCCCCCCCCCCCCCCCCCCCCCAAATACAATAGGCTCGAAATGTGTCTTTAATCCGTGCTATTACCAGATGTAAGTAATAAATATCAGTATTATTATAGTGAAATGTGTATAACAATATAATAGTACATGTTACAATTCACTTTTAAATAATGCAAGCAATAATTATCGAATGTACCAGAATGTATACCTCTGTTTTACACCTTGACGGTCCAACATATGATTGTTAGAGTGTGTAGATGTTGACCGTATGCGACAAAGACACTACCAATTAATAGTATGAAAGAATTTTATATACTTTATTTCAGTCTCGTTTTAGATTTCTTGAAAGAAATCAAACTATATAATTCATTATACTATGTCCGTACTTACATTTATCGTTTACACACCAGTTGACAGGGCATTTGTTGATCTTTATATACATAGTTTTACCATATCATTCATTTTGAGTAAATAGTTTAACTCTTACACTTTTTACAGTAATTTGGCTATTTTCATTATTCATCTGCATCTAATTTTGCGCACACTATGACCTATTTGTGTTGACGTTTTCGCTTTTCTTAGCCATATAAGACTTTTTTAGTAAATAGTTTTGCCTAAACATTTTTACAGTATTTTGACCACAGGCAGCCGGCACAGGGCTAGGATAGTAAAAGTTGAACTGTGTGTTTGTGACGACATATGCCTTTATTCTTTGTTAACATTGCATTCATGTTTGTCCTTTTGCGTGTTTTTTGGTTTACTGTGTTCTGTGAAAGCTGCATTTCCTTTTCGACTTTTATACTTATTTTTGGTGATTAAAATATTAATAAGTTGATTTTTGGATCAAAAATATATTATATATATACATGTTATATACTATATACCTGAAGATGTGGAACTCCTAAAATGGCCAAAAAAAATAGCCGGGGCAGCATAACCTGCTCATGTCACAAGCAGAAGTATATATAAACGAATATAACATATTAAACTGTCATTCAATCTCTCGTACATTTTATGTGCCAGAGAACATGCT